>PVLD010010245.1:0-71879 GCA_004027595.1 Dinomys branickii
GTCATACATTGCTTTTCTCTGTTCGCAGCAGTGTGCTAGGAGTTTCTATCTGAAACATTAGCCCAGCCCGGTAGGTATCCGATTAGATACACATTACTCCATCATCCTGTACACTCCTCTGCATCACAGGGTCTATGGACTTGGGAGCTGAAAGGGAAGGAGAATAAATAAAGGATCTCTCTTCAGGTTTCGACTAGCATTTTAACATTAAGAAAAGTCAATAACTGGATTGACTGCATTCAGTAGGGAGCGTTATTGCTTCCCATAATGTATCTCATGCCTAGCATTACCAGAGTCATCACATTACTATCAGCCTCTGCCTTGCTGCTTGCTTGGCTCGATGTGAAGCTCGGGCTATTTGTAAAGGAAGATTTTTTTCTGTAGAGGGATATCTGAACACAGACCCAAGGCACAGCGCGGGCAGTGTGAGGGGGAAGCGGTCACACCAAGGTGGGGCTGGCATGAACAATGCTGGCTGGGGCACCTCTGCGGGCGCTCCCTGGCCAGGACCAGAGGGAAGGAAGCAAAGAAACTGGGGAATGGTGGCAGGGGGAGGAAGAAGGGTGGTCAGTGAATTAGGTGGACACTGGTGGGGGGGAATTCAAGTATAGGAAAACATTTAGTGCAGGAGAAACTAACAGAAGTACTTGTCCTAGACATGAATTACCTTAAGAGAAATGACTGTCTGTTGCACTCCTATGCTTATCATACAGACAGGTAGGAATCTATACAATGCACAAATTTACTTATGATGAAATGCACAAATTTACTGGATGAATTAGAAGTGGGCTCTAACTTCCTTTCCTAACGCTGTGATCTGAGAAATTTTCTTCTCTTTAGAAAGTACTTTTCCTTTTAAACACCTGAGACTGACTGAGGGATGTGAAGTTCACTGTAATTTTGATTTGGTAAATGTTTTTTTTTTATTTATCTATGTTTTGGTTAGGTAAATGTTAATTACCATATCTTATTCATTATAATTTTTCCTTTTACAAAATTTTATTTGAAAGCACATTATGTCTGCATATAAGATTGTAACCTTAAAAGTATAAAAGTGTCCTCTATGGTCAATCTTATGACATTTATTAATTTAACTTTTACATGACACATTTGATAAAAGGTTTTATCTTCTATAATTTTGTTGGAGTAGATAACATATCTTTGTTTAAGGTACATTTTATCTTGGTACCAAGGAACTTGATAGCAAATGTCTCGGTTACTTTTTTCTCATTGCTGAGACAAAATACAAAATCCCTGCTGGATTTTGGACTTGGTTTAGTCCTCATGCTTTGTATCCCCTTGTTTGTGCCTTTTGGGATGGTACTGTTTACTATGTGCCATTGAATGTTGGAAGCATCACACATTAATTAAGAAAGGAAAGGTTTATTTAGCTCACAGTTTGTGGAGGTTTCAGTCCATACTTGGCTGGCTCAGAGGCAGAGTGGCACATGGCAGAAGGCAACAGTTCATAGCAGCAGAAAACAGCAAAGGCAGTAAGAGCAAAAAGGGAGGAGCAGCAGCAAGCAGCCCCTTTCCCTCCCTTACACTGTACGCAAACTACCCGCACCATAGCAGGCACAGCACTCACACTGAGAATCCCAACACTGGACCATGGATCAGTCACAAACGCTAGAAGCCACCGTAACATTCTGCTCCTTGTCCCCCCAAACTCATGTACATCCTTTTATGTAAAGGGCATTTTAGTCCTTCTTTAAGGATTGCCAAAGTCCTGATACAAAGCCTTGGAATCAAACTAAGTCCCAACTCCAGCAGGGCAAACATTAATCCTACAGTTCCACAAGCAACTTCTGGAGAAGTTTGTGGCAAATTGTGAACTCCATGTGGCTCTTCTGGTGGTTGTGGCTCCCATGGCTACTCTCTTAGATCTGATTTGCTCCTTTCTTGCGACTTTTTGCTCCTTTCTTGAAACTTTCCTTAGATGATCCACATTCCTGGTTTCTCCAAACTTCTGGGGTCTCGACTTCATCTTTGGCTTCTTATGCATAGTTTCACACACTGCCCTCTCAGGGGCAAACTGCCTGGCCTCCCAGGCCTTCTTCTGAAATCTGCGTGAAAACCTTTTTAACCTCAGAACTCTTACATTCCTCATGCATCTAAAATCAGTGTCACATGGATGATGCCAAGCTCTGTTGCTAGCTGGAGCAGTAGCCAGGCTTTCTTCTCTCTTGGCTGTAGGAGTTGAGGGCCTGGGTCGCTGGGCACTCTGAACCTGGTTCTGAGGGATGAATTCTCCATGCCACTGCCAGTCTGGAACCTGGTGCACTGCGGCTTCTCCTCAAAGCAAGGCCTTTCACTTTTGCAGGTTTGAGGCTGCAAAGGGTGGCGACTTGTTGCTTCTAGTGATGGCCTTAGGCCATCTTTTCTATTCTCCTGTCCATTCTCAGCAATTGAGATCTCTTCAGTTCTACTTTTGAAGTCCACAGTTTTATTGGAGCTTCCTTTCTGACCAAACTCACAACATTTGAAATCATCCTGCTGAGTTCTTTGATGTTGATTCACAACATAAATCTGCCTAAAAGCCCCCAACAATAGTCATGCCACTGCCTCAGTATTTGACTGCTGTAGTGGATTGACAACTGCTGGTCAACTTATAACCCCCAGCTGAACTGAGTCAGCGTGGTGCTGGTTGTGCAAGGCCCCCCTGGGGATTGTTGCCAGTAGCATAAGAGGCAGAACTGGAGAAGTTGGCTGTTGGGAGTGGAGAAAGGCTGTTGGATCTGGTGGAAGCTGTAAGGAGCTGTTGGTTGTTTTGGAGGAGCTCATCATGCTGGATTTCCTGATGAACTTGGCTGTTTTCATCCTCCAAGGAGATCAGGACCTCACTGGTGCTGAGAATGGCTTTGGTTCACTTTGGGGGAGGTCTGGTCCTCACTTTGAGCATCGCTTCCTGGCTCCAGAGGGGAAGATGGTGCACTGCTAGTCTCTAGGAGAAGCTTGCTGCATTGGCTTCCCTGATGGGAACTTGGCCATCTTGATCATTGGAGGAGCTCAGGACCTCACTGTTGCTGAGGAGGGCTGTAACCTTTTAGGGGAGCTCTGGTTCTTCTGAGCATTGCTTCCCGGCTCCAGTGCAGATCCCACAGTCTGCTAGCACAGATCCTTCATCCTATTGGCGAGGACTTCCTAGATTCCACCACTTACCTTTGGGCCTTCCCAGCACAGATCTTTGAAAATGTCCTGCATGATTTGTTGTCGTGGGCTCTAGGCCTCCAGTTGGATTTGTGGGAGGCATTGTTATGAGTTCTAGGTATTCAGTTGGACTCATGTAGGACATTGTTGCAGGATCCAGGACCTCAGCTGGATTCCTTGGTCTTGTGTGTGGACAGATTTCCTGCACTGTTTTGTATATTATTCTTTGGGTGACTATTATAAGTAATTATATAAAGTATGTGTCCTGTATTACATTGTTCTCCTTGCAAAATAAGCCCCAAAGCAACACAACTGCCTTGGAATTTCTTCTGCCAGATTAATTAGTCCACTGCCCTTAATCTCAGTCTTAGGCAAGCTCTTTGGATTCAGGCAAAATGCAGAAAAACTTCCTACCAAGCCATCACATACATCATCCGGACTCCAACTACCAATGCAGTCCTACTTCCCAGCAGAAACCTCCTGATGAACTTGGCTGTTCAAGTCTTTACCAGCAGGATTTCTATCAACCTTCTGATCTTCTGAGCTCTGACCAGAATCTCCCACTCAGAACAGCTGAAAGTGTTCCAGTGCTTCTCTTTCAGCTGAAATCTCCAAACCTTTCCAAACACTTCCCACAAGCCATTTCCAAAGACTATTGAACCACATGGTTAGGTATAGTCACAGCAATGACTCCCCTCCTGGTACCAAATCTTGTCATGGTTACTTTTCTTTCATTGTTGAGATAAACTACCTGATGCCCAAAATTAAGGAAGGAAAGATTTATTTAGCTCACAGCCATATTCAACCGGCCCCAAGGCAGAGTGGCACATGGCAGAGGGCAACAGTTCATGGCAGTGGAAAACAACAAAAGAAACAAGAGCACAAGGGAGGAGTGGCAGCAGGCAGCCTCTTTCTCTCCCTTACACAGTATGCAAACGACCTGTCCCAGGCGTGGGTGAAGCACTCACACTCAGAATCCCAACATTGGACCATGAATCAATCACAAACTCTAGAAGCCTGCCCCATGACTACATGAGGTTTTGGGGGGACATGCTGACATAAACCGTAATACCAAGGTAAAATGTGACATTTAAATTCTAAATAAGAAAGACTAATCTTACTGTATAGGAACCATCATGCACACATGTGTTTAGTGCCAGTTCATATTTTGAAATGTACTCTAAAACATCACATTTTAAAATAACCTTATCAAACTCTAATAATGCCTGTTTACCCTTAAAATCTGTCTATTCTACTGAGATCACTTTATGATGTTTTTCATTGTTAAGTCTTCTGATCATCTGAATTGTTTTCATGCTTCATTTTACACCTATAAAACATTTTACTTCAAAGAAACAATGCTGTGAATTTATAGGGCTTTTAGAATTTAAGAATCTATTTCCTATCTTGTTTATTTAGACAGGGAAACATTAATTATGAATAAAGAATATGCTATGTTGAAAAGAAAGGAAGAGCTCTGATGTTTCTCTGCATGAAAACTAAAAACACCACAGGAATTTTTCAACATTATTAACCTCTTGACAATGTGTGGGTTGAATAAAGCACAAATGAATGTTTTCGAGGGACAGAGAATGCCAATTTTAACAGACTGTGCAGTCGTGGCACACAAATATTTGTGTTGCTGGGGATTATTTGATTTTTATCAAAGCAAATGGAATTGGAAACACAGCATATATTAGGTCACTGGTCTTGTTGTCTAATTTTTTCCCATAAAAGTTTCTATGCACTAAAAGAACACTAAGTCATCAGACATACCATAGAATGATCCTTATCATATCCAAACAAAATACAAGCTTTTGAAGAAGCTGCTCCACAAGATAACTGCATGGATTTCCTCACAAGAACTTGTTAAACAAATAATGATTATTAAAGATATTGGGTGAACCTCTTACTCCAGTTTAACGAGAACAATTCCAAAACGTCTAGCCCATTCCACATTCCATGTGACTGTGGTATCCAGAGCATGAAAAAAATCCAGGCAACTCACAACAGCATTTCTTAAATGCTCTATGGACACTGGCATTTAAGGAAAGTGATAAAATTAGATTAATAAGAGTAAAGTCTTCAAGGCATACCTACTATCAACCCTATAAATGGTTCATTTATATCTAAAAATTGTTTATAAGTTACCAAAGTTGAAACGTTGTAGACTTAGCCGCTGTCTGTATTGAACTGAGTAAATGCCTAAATCCTGATTGCTGACATGGAGCGTTATTGTAGTCCATGGAGAGTTTTGCATAGCTGCCTTCACAGAGGCTGCTGGGAATTGGAATGATTAGCTTTTAATGATGTACTCTAGTTAGCCATCATCTCATGCTTATAGTCACGCCCAGAGAGGGGTAGAAACAGAAGATTTAGAGTGAGGAGACAGGGCTGGGGATACAGCTCAGTGGAATAAGTGCTTGCCTGGCAAGCACAATGTCCTGAGTTCGATCCCTAGTACCGCAAAGCCTCGGGAAAGCCAAGTGGCCAGCACTGGAGTGAGAGAGACCTTGGCCTTATTTCCAACCTGAGAAGGAAGTGGATTTGGAAGACATCAAGCGAAGGACAGTGGTGTGAGATGGGGGATAGGAAAGCTGGGCAAGAGTCAGGTCATATAGTTGAAGGGGAAAAGCCATTCGGCTAGAGTGAGAGATGAGCCCGGTGATTTGCTATAAGAACATATCTGAGATATTTCATGTTTTTATAGTTGTAACCTGGAAGGTAGGTTTCAGGGACTGAAAATTGCCTCAGCAGTCCATTCATTGTGAAGAGTCTATTGTGGAAATGTCCTAAAGCAAAAGTAGAAATGTGAGGTAGACCACTGGTGCTAGATGGCGTTCCAATTAGTTTCTAAAGCACCAGGGTTCAAAAGTCTCTTCAGGGCAAAATACTGCCCTCCAAGAGAGAAGCAGCGGGGCATTGTTCCTTTGGATGAAGAAATTATTCTGCAATGGACAGGGGAGTGGGGCAGTGAGTCACCAGCGTGGGCTGGTTTGAGCAGAGAATACTGGGGGTGAGCCTGGGAGGTACATACTTGAATAGCAAGAGGAAAAACATAAAGCCCCATTCTTCTCATGATTTCCTCTCTTCCAGAGTAAGCTAAGCTGCAGGTTTCTGAAAGAGGCCTTTAATCAATTAACAGGACTCTATATTTTTCATTTGACTTTTTAAAGCAAATAAGAAAATTTGTTAATAATAATAACCAAAAATAGTATTAATATTTTGATTCCTCTTATGAAAAGATTCAGTGAAGTCCTAATTCCCAGAACCTTTTGAGTGTGATCTTATTTGCAGGAAAGGTCATTGCAGGTGCCATTAGTTCAATTAAGGTTGTATTGAAATAATATGGACCTCAACCCAAGGGATTGGTGTCTTTACAAGAGAGAATTTGGATACATGGACATACTTCACGGGAAGATGGCCATATGAAGACATAGACATATAAGGAGAATGTTGTGTTAGGTCAGAGGCAAGGATTAGGGTGATGCATGTGTAAGCCAAGGGTGCCAAGGATTGGTGGCCATCATTAAAATTATGAGAGAGGCATGGAACCCATTCTTCCTCGGAGCCTCCAGAAAATATCACACTGCTCACACCTTGGTGTCAGGCTTTTAGCTTTTCGAACTATGCAACAGTACATTTCTGTTGTTTTAAACCCACTAGTTTATGGGGCTCATTACAACAGTAACACGCAAAAAGGAAATAGTATTGATAAATCTAAAGCCTCCTCTATCCCCAACTTCTTTCATCCCTGTTATCATCCCCAATTCTTAGCTCTCATTTCTTTTTATAGAAGCATCTAGAACATCACTTGTAAGACTTCCTCTATTTCACATCGGATGACTTAGCTCTGTTCTTGTTCCACAATATCTTATATGCAATTTTCAGCAACAGTCGTAATTTGAATTATAGTCTCTACCTAAAGGAAACCAAATGAACTAGTCATTTTCAATCATTATCTTGTGATTGTGGAAGGCCAAACCGAATTTTATGATGCCTATATGAAATGTTTGACCCTCAGAAGAGCCTTGGCACAGGCAGGATTAGAACTGCCATCATCCCCCACCCCCGACAAGAAGTTGAAACTTTATGAAATTCACTTATTTAATGCGGTATGTGATGTTATTTTTCCACAATCCTTCCTTTGCTCCTCATCCTTGTGGTGCACTGTCGTCTATCTCCCTGCCCTCCTGAGCTTGGGGTCCACCACGGTTTGTGTAGGCCAATGTGGGCAGCGGTGACATCATGCTGCTTCCAGCCTGAGGCTTTTAGGGGCTCACGTGTTTCTGCTTTCCTCTTTGTGCTCCTGCCATTGACCATGAAAACATTCCTCGAGTAGCTGCTGTTCCCAGAATGGAGAAACTCATGAAGCCAACCTGAGCCTAACCTGACCACCACCAAGCCTAGCAGAACTGCAGTAAACCTGCCAACTTGGGAGCCAGATAAATACGTGCTGATGTCAGTTACTGAGATTTGGGCATTTGTTACACATCATTATCGTAGTAGAAATCTAATTACCATACCTAGTTAATTGATGACAGAGTCAGAATCAGAGCACATATTGTCTGAGTGGTAATCCAGAGCTTTTAGTAAATTATTCTGTGCATTCAGCAAGTGTTTATGACATATTTATTATGGAAGACAGAGCATGACCCAGAGCATATAATGAGTTCTGGCCTTAGGGCATTTTTTTAAGTAGGAAAAGGGACAAAATCAAGTAAAATTAAACCTTAGAAAACAGCACCCTCTGATACTAACACAATGTCCTTCTGAAGGAGAACTCAGAGATAAAGGAAAGGAGATGTCACCTTTAAGGTGGTAGGACCGCCCCCTTTGTGTGACAGCAAAGCAGAGCAGATGGTTCAAGAGAAAGAAGGGGATCTTTCTCCTGCTGGAGGAATCTCAGATAATGGTTTCATTTTCTTTTATGTAGCGTCAGCCCAACTGTGTGCCTTGCTAGCTAGTTGTCCTCGGTTTGCATCCGGTATATTCAAAAGCTATTGAGTTGTTTTGTAAGTTCTTGAAGAAAGACTGAAAAGGGCTTCATTTTCCCTTTTCCAAAGGGAGCAATCAAAATACTCACCAGAACAACAAACTTAAGCCCTAGGCTGTGAATAAAATCTGATTTCCCTTAGGTGAGAGGCATTTTGTATAAGGAAAGTTAAGAGAAAACTGTGACTTTAGCAATTCTGTAGGGAGCTGTGGTTAGTACGGAGCTGATAAGGCCCTTTGTCTTCCCTGTTTTGATTGGCCAGATGAGAAGCCAGAGTAGCTCGCACATCCATCTGCATCCCAATTCATGGGACTGAGAAGTGCTGACACAGGACTGCAGATCAGCTCTGTGGCTTGCCAGGGTAAACTTGTATAATGCACTGTAGATCCCGCCTAACAACAGTGGTTCTTTTGTCACTTGAACAGAGGCTATTAAGAACATGAGTCATTAAAAAGAGCTTTAAGAAAGCAGGCAGCATTTTCCAATACTGTGGTTTTTAGGCAGTCTTCAAAAAGTATCGGAAGCCCTGGAAGAAACAAAGCATTTCATTAATAATTAACAATAGATTAAGAATCAAAATCTGAACTGATGAAAAGAAGGAATATTTCAAAGTGTAATTTCTGAATGTTAAAGAAAGCCCATCTTTATGAAGAAGTGGAAGGATTTTAACTGAAACATTTTCTTGAATGTACAGTACATGAATGTTAGTAGGAGTACTTTCACTTCTTCTGATGGCCTGGGAGCCTCTAGCTTACTGATGAAAGTGCAAATCAAGAAAACTGGCCTTAGGATTTCTCTTCCTCTCCCTTCTTTTTTCCTTCCCTCATTGTTCTTGTTCCCTTACCCCTTCTTTCATTTCTTCCTTTCTTCCTCCCCTTTTATAGATGAGATTTTGCTATGTTTCCCCAAACTTATGTGCTCAAGTGATCCTTCTGCCTCATCCTCCCAGGCAGCTGAGACTGTAGGTGCATACCACTGTGTCTTACCTCATATGTTTAACACATAAAAGTCATGAGTGTAAGACTAGTGGAGAAAAAAATCTTAATTCTATTATTTGGAGAAAAAGCTTGTTATGGTGAATACTGTTTCCACTAACATTTTTTTCTACAAATAGTTTGTATGTGGTTGAAGTCATACAGTACATGCAATTTTGTTTCATGTATTTTCTTTCAGTTTTGTTATTTTGGTTGGAAAATATGGTTCAGTGGTTGGAAAATATGGTTCAGGAATCAAATCTTCCCCATTGCCTGTTTGTTGAAATACAGTACATACAACGGCAGAAGGAACGGAGGCTATGGAGCCTCCCACAAAGCCTGAAATATTTACTCTTTGGCCTTTTACAAAAACAGTTCGCAAATCCCTGGGAGAGATTATTAAAGTCACATGTGAATAACATTTCTTTCTCGGCTCTTGTAAACATATGCTGAAAGTTTATGTGTCTATTTAGCTTTTACCAGCATTCGCTGATATTTTATTGATTTAACTTATATATGTATATAAAATAACCAGCTATATTTAGTTACATTGTAATTTTATTTACATGTGGTGTATATATATATATATAGAGAGAGAGAGAGAGAGAGAGAGAGAGGGAACAGAGCAGTGCTCTCTTTTTTGCTTTGATTTTCTTTCAGTCATAATTAAGTTAAAACAATTCTCCATATTTTTAGTTTTTAATTTCCTCTTTTTCAGTTGCTTTCTTATGCTTCTTGCCCACTATTTAATAATGTTTTGATAAATGTAGTTTCATAAAAGCTCTATAGAGGTTCAGAATCTTAAACTTTTACCTATTGCTTTTGCTTTTAATGTATTTTCTCAGATGTTTATGCCCTTTAATCTGAGAGCACTTTTGAAACTTACAAATTATCTAATATGTAAAATTCCTCTGATTTCTTTCAGAGCTTCTAAGTTTACAAATTTCTGTAATATACCGTGTCTGTATTATATTTTTAATTTTCAAAAAAGTGTGAGGACTGATAATTTACCATGTGCCTTTTCAGTGTCTACTGATTTTTTAAAAATGTATACTTTACTTTTTAGAATAGTTTTGGACTTACAGGAAATTGAGAAGATAGTATAGAATGTTCCTATAAATCCCATAGCTGTTTTTCACTATTATCGGTAACTTTCATTAGGTTTATATTTTTATTGTAATTAATTAACCCATATTGACATATTATTATTAACTAAATTTCATAGTTTCTGCCTAATGCACTGTTCAATTCCAGGATCTCATCCAGGATACCTCATTATGGACATGTAGCTCTTAGGGGCTTCTCAGGGTCTCTTTGGTTTGTCACGGTCTTTTGGACTTTCTTTGTTGGTGATATTGACAGTTTTAAGCAGAACTGGTCAAGCAGGTAGCAGAACGCCTGTTACTGATCTGGTGTCTTTCTCACCCAGTCATGAGCAATTGGAAGAATGAGGAGGTGCCACTTCCTCGCACCATGCCCGGGGTGATCAGTGCGGCTCCTCACTGTTAACGCGAGCCCCGAGCATCTGGTTGGGTCAGTGTTTACCGGGTTTCCTCACAGCGAAGCTGCTCTTCTCCCCTCCTCACGTTCCCCAGTGACTCCTTGGAAGAATCGCTAGGAACAGCCCACATTTAAGGAATGGGGAACTACGTTCCTTCTTCTTGAAGGGGTGTACTTATATAAATTATTTTGAATTCATCTACATGGGAGCTATTCTTTTAATTTATTTATTCAGTGACTTATTTATATCAATATAAACTCACAAATATTTGATATTTTGTCTTATATTCTTTATTTTGCTGTTTGAGTATCTCCAGATTTGGCAGTTGAGAGTTGCTTCAGTTGGCTTTTGTGTCTTTGAAACGCTTCAGTCAGTGTAGGATTTTTGTTTATAATTTTTAAAAAATCTTTCATGATTTCTAGAACTGCAAAGTGCTTCTGGCTCATTTTGCATGTTTTATATGTTTCCTGCCCTAATCCTAGAGTGAGCCATTTTTCTCTTTTATTAGAAAACAGGATCTAGACACCAGGTATGTTTGTTGATACTACAACTGATACAGTTGAGGCAGCCTCTGGACCTTCTCAACTGACAGAGCAATAAAAATATATGCTAAAGCACACATGCGTGCGCGCGCGCGCGCACACACACACACACACACACACACACACACACACACCTATATGTAGCCATCTGTATCCATACTGAGCTAAATCTGAGTTCATACTGATTTTCCAGTTCAAATCCTTCACCCATGTGTCATTTCCATCTTGTGCTCTTGCTAATTTGTAACCTTCTCCAACAGTAGGAAACCTTGCTCCCACCATCTACCAGTTTCTTAATCTGCATAAAGCAGTATTAGAGTCAGCTTTTAGCCCATGGGAACAAATGAGACAGTTTTATCAACTAGACTGCTTATGTATGGTTCTTTTTAATCTTTGAGATTCAACTTACTTCCAAAGTTCTCTCCACTGCTTTTAAACTCTATTCTATTGACTCTTCCATTTAAATTTGTTTTCTGTTCTTAGTTGTCATTCCTGAAGCTCATTTGGTGACAAAAGGGTCAATATGTATAGAAAATGTATGTTTTTCTTGTTCCAAATTACTCAAGATCATAGACATATACTTAAACGTTTGAGTAGAAAAATTGATATTATGTAGCAGATAGCCAATGACAGGGGAAAACATTTATATACAATTAATATTACCTTCTCAATTTATTTAAAGAAGAAAGTTGTGGGAATTATAATGAAATATTTATCTCTCTTTGAATATACTGCTTGTATATTCTAAAGCAAAATAAATGACTTCTGCATCATTAACTTTCAGGTATGTCCATTGCTTGTACTTGGAAACAAATACTATACCATAACATAGAGATGTATGAGGGATTTTGTTTAAAAAATGATGAAGCACACTTAAAAGAATAGATAACATCACAAACATCTTCTGAAAAATTATCTCCTGATATCACTCATAGAACTCAAGCCAACAAACACTTTATCGGTGACATATCCTGTTTGCTTAAGGTAGTCCTCAGAGGTTAGTGAGAAAGAATCTCACTAACACACACAGGTGATTCTGAGATAGCACAGTTTAAATTATTTTGCCAAATTCCATGCTTCACTTCCTACTCTCTTTATTCATTATTTTTCTTCTTCCTCAATTTACTTTCTAGTTTCCTCAGCTGAGTTTCTATTTGACTATTTAGAAGTAAAATGTAATTTTCTTTACCAAGTTCACAAGTTGTTTCTTGAATTTTGTCATTTAAATGTTTGCTGCACCTAGACTAGAAGATGAATTTATATAATATGACTGAAAGATCTCTTTAAACAAAACCAAGAAACTATGAGATAAAAAGGTCAGTTCACTTTCTTTGCTGCATGCACACAATATTAACTCATTGCTAGCATATTAATTTTTGGTTGACAAAGTACATGTAGAACTTAGGACATATTAGATATGGAGGAAACTTACTGTTTGTTGACCAGATGCATATGTGAATGAACATGTTTGCATCAACACAATCCTGCTTTTAACAATTAAGAAATTGGATCTCAGAGGGAAAAAGTCAATTATTTGAAGATGGAACATTAATCCATTACTAAAGTCTGAACACAGATCTATGCTAATCATCAGAATGGCATGTCCTGTGTCTTTGTTACTAACAGTAGTATTAGCACGCATGCACATTTGTGCACAGTAGCTATTCGCTAAATATTATTAAAAGAAAAATAAAAAGGATGGTGCTAAGCTTTTAGGAGAATAAAAATTCTACAGAAGAGAAGAAAGGTGTATGTATTAATTTGACATGTATTGAAGTAATAACTAAAGAGATACAGAAGATAGCGTAAAACCATTCCAAAATCAGGAAACTGAAATTACAGTACTTTATAGGCTTGTTTTCAACTTAACATCCCCATCATTTGAAATGCTAAACTTTGGTACTTTCAGTATTTCTGTACATTTGCTTTGTCTCTGCAGAGTTCTTTTAATACATTATTTTTCATTTTCCTTTTGTGTCATAAACACACTTTTTCAAATGTATAAGACACAATTTTCAGACACAAGAACAGAGAGAGTTTTATTTTGCACAAGTGTGTGCATAAGGAGGAAGTTCTACTTTTTTATTTTCAGGGTCTTCATCTTGTCCCCTAATTTTAGAATCTGATACTGAGTAACAACCCATTTCAAAAAGTCAAAGTGAAAATTCTCCTCAATTTTTTCTCTATCCCTTGTTTATAATCACAGCTAGCACATGAATTATTTTTATGACAGGTCTTGGATAATTTCTCACGCTTCATCATAACAATGATTTTATGTTGCGGGAATGTTTGGGCATTCATATTCCCAGCGACATGAAGAAGACCAACCGAAACAGCCACAGCCTAACGAGAGCAGAGCAGCCACGGGCATAACCTGCCCAGGGCTGAGGCTGCGAATCATCCCATTGGAAGAGATCTGATGTGTTAGAGGAAGACGTTGATGAGTATCAAATGTACATTCAGGAGCTGCAGCGTAAAGACTGTGTCTTATTCTACTCATACTTATCTATTACGTCTTGTGCAGAGACAGGGCTGACCAGTACACTGGAGACTTAAAGGTGTATGAGAGTTCTTATAGCGAGGGTGAGAACAGGGATGCAGAGAGGCACAAAGGGTAGACTGTGAGTTATTCTGGTTTCCTGACTCATATCCTCTTGGCTTCATCTCTGATTACAGTGTGGCTGTAGTAGGCAGTTTGGCTTACATTGTGCTGATATTTTTCCTCAAGACCTAAATGTTTTGCGCTTTTGTGCTCAGGTTTTTCTAGTGCCAAAATTTATAATTGTCACTGGGAAATAATTCAGATGGGTGTGCTCAGCCTGGAAGTACACTGGGGTTTGCATCCGAAGGCAAAACTCAACTGATGTGGGTGCAGGGTGACAGACACAAATGGTCCATCCTCAGCGAGTCCATTTAAGAAGACATCCCGCAGCCCTCACTGAAGATTCCAGGAATGACTGAGCTCCACCTGACTGCAACAGTGATATTAAGAATGCATTTAGGTACCTGCTTTTCCACTTTCTCCCACTCTTAGGCAACCTGTTCATAAGAGTTTTATGTATAGGTTTCTTCTGTACCCTGTTCATAAGTTTTCACTCAGATTCTATTCTGGGGCAACTGAAGCTCAAAGGGAAGTGCTCACATCACAGTATGCTTCTGTTTCCCACTTTTCCCTCCACCACCTGCTGCTTGTCCTCGCCACTTCCCTGGTATGCGCCACACAAAGGCAAGGAGAAAGAAAAGGAAATCATGAACAAGTACTCAATAGAATTTTCAGGTGACTTTAAACTGCAAAATTGAAGAAGCACCACTAAGTAGAAAATCATTAAAAATTGATTTTTGCTATTCTACTTTTATCTCTTTCTGCTGAATGATTCTTTTCCTGCAGTGTGTTTATTTTTCTCTTGTGTCAAACTTCTATTCTTTACACCCCATGCTTTGTTCTTGGAGAATCTCCCAACTAGTTTTAGAAAGAATTATGGAGGTCAGTAGTGGTGTCATACACCTGTAATCCCAGCATTATGGAGGCTGAGGAAGAGGATCACTGTAAATTTGAGGCCAGTCTGGGCTACAAAGTGAGTTCAAGGCCAGCCTGAACTCTATAGTGAGATTCTGTCTCAAAAAACACCAAAAAAATTATGGGAAGTACAAGATATTTCTTTCTAGAAGCTTGAAAATTTGGAGGAATCTTATTTTTCCTTTTGCATGATTAAATAATATGTAAATGCAGATTAGGAATCATTTCTTTCAAGCACTTGAAGGCAATATGTTCTTTTTCCCAGTGATGCTATCAAAAGAGCCCTCCTGCAATTCTATTTATAACCCTGGAAACATGGCTTTTTCCCCCTCTCTGGAACTCCAGAGTTTTCTTTAGGGCCCAGTGTTCTGAAATGTCAAATAAAATACCTTGACTTAAGTCTGTTTTTTAACTTCTGATCTTTATATTAAAAATATCCACAGATGTTTGATGATCCTTGTCTTTACATTTTCAGCTGTATTTTAAATAAATTAAAAGAAAAAAACTTTTAAAAGGCAATCTTTACATTTACTAACATATTTGCAATTTTTGAAGTTTTTTCATTCTTTCTGAAACTAATTTTCTTCAGACGGAGTAACTTCTCTCTCAGTACAAACTTGCTGGTAATACATTTTCTCAGTTTTCATTTATCTAAAGAAATCTCTTTTACCTTAGATTTCAAAGATATTTTTACAAGAGGATTCTGAGTTGATAGCTTTTAAGTCCAGCTTTTGTCTTTAGTACTCACATTTGTTCTACTGTCTTCTGTTCCCATGTTTCTGATGAGAATCCAGGCATTATTCCTACTGTTTTTGTTCTGTGTGTAATATTTCTTTTCCCTCCAGCTATTTTCAAGATTATCCCTACATCCTTGTTTTTCTCATAGTTTGATTGGAGTGTACTTAGCTTTCTTTATGGCTATCCTATATTTCACTAATTTTTTGCTCATACAATTTTCTTCCACCCAAAACACCATTTATTCTATACTTGCATGCTAAACTCTTTCCAGATCTAACTCCTATGACAACTTCTCTTTGAAAATTACCTTTACCTTCCCAGTGTAAAGTGACCTAATTTTCCACTAAGATATTTCTTTACATTTCATTGTTTTTCTCATTTAGAATTCTTTCGGCATGCCATAAACCATGGCAAGCACAAGAGAACAGGAGATGTATAAGATACAGTTTCCACCCATGAGAAATCTCTGCTCCTACAATGGTGAGTGACGCGTGCTGTTTGTAAGAGCTGCTCTGGGAAGATGTGAAGAGCAAAGTCAGCTCTGTCTAGATCAGGGGCAGCTTCTTGATGCAAACATTCTAAATCTTGAACAATGAATTATTTAGATCAGCTATGTAGATCAGGAGAAAATGAACATTTCTCAAAGAGAAAAAAACAAATTTGAATTCAGGAAGGTAAGAATGAATTATCATCTGTTCAAGGGAAACGCAAATTGTGCCACATAATTTGCAAGAAGTAGTGTATGAGCTAGTGTAAAAATCCTGGGAGCCACGTGTTTATTCTCTCTTTTCATCCTTTGTGTCTGACCATTTGCCATAGACTGAATGTTTATGACATCTCAAAATCTGTATGTTAAATCCTAATCCCTAATGTCACGGTATTTGGTGGTGGGTCTTTTGTGAGGTGATTAAGTTATGAAAGCAGTTATGAATAGGATAGTGTTATTAAAAAGACCCCAGAGAACTTCCTCACTCCTTCTGCTTTGTGAAAGCATAGCCAAAAGATAACCACCTATAAACCAGAGAGTGGGCCTAGCTGGAATCAGACCCTGACCTTGGACTTCCCAGCCTCCAGTAGTGTGAAAGGTACAGTTGTATTGTTTATATATATATATATATATATATATATATATATATATTTTTTTTTTTTTTTTTTTTTTGCGGTACTGGGGATCGAACTCAGGACCCTGCGCTTGCCAGGCAAGTGCTTATTCCACTGAGCTATATCCCCAGCCCAGTTGTATTGTTTATAAACCACTCAGATATGACACTTTATTGTAGCAGCCTATGAACACTAAGACCAAGTCTTAGTCGAAGACTTAATCTGAAAGTATATTATATTGTCTTTAACGTTCATGCTACCATTTCTTCTAAACTGCTGCTGACTGTTAGGACTTCTGGAACACCCTCACCACTGGTCTCCCTGCTTTCATTTTTACATCCTTAAACTTCACTCAGTCTTTACATGACAGCTTAAGCTTAGACTCTTTGAGCAATATTTTCCTGCATATCATCATCCAATAGTTTCCTATTATGCTAAAGTAGGGCTTTTTCTTTGTCCATGATCAACAAGACCCTTTACAAGACATGGGCCCTGCCTACTCCCCTGAGCTCTTGGATTACTTTCCCTGGCTTACACGATCCACAACAATTTAGCCTTGCTCCAATTGTTAAACAGTTCAAGGGCTTCTCTACCTACCCCACAGACTTTGAATCTGGTATTTCTCCTCTGGAAAATATTCCTGTCCTAATCTTTGTAGATGACTTCTTCTTATCTTTACATTCTCAGAGGGAGTTTTACCTCCTCACTCACATCCTGGTTTTTAATTCCTCGGAATCCACATAATTATCTGGACTTACGTTATTTGTCCATTTACTGAGTTGTTTAATGTCTCTATCTCTCTGTCAAGGAACCATGTTTTAAAAAGCAAAACATGCGCTGTATCCCTAGGTTCCTGCTTTCCAATTGCATTCACTTAAGTGGAGATCAGAGGACGTGTGCGAAGTTTGGGTGGCAGCAACATGCTTTCCGTGAAGGACCTCTCAGATGATCCTGTGCTACAGCTGCTGGGTTGTATAATTATCTCGTTTTTCTGATGATTTGGGCTAAGAGTGTAAAAGTTCAGACATGTGGCTGCTCTTCCAGCTTCTCCTCACTATTGCTAGCCTCGGGATTCTTCTGTTTTCCTTTGCTATCCACCCTTTTTACAAGGGGCGCCTTCTTTATGCTCCCAATTATCTATTTCAAACATGTCATTCTTTCTTATTTTCTGGGACCTTGAATATTGCTCTTTAAAATATTGCCAATTTGTACAACAGTTCCTTGTGTGCGGTGTAATTCTCAACATAGTTTTGCTGAGTGACTAGAAGGATGACTGCGCCCTTTACCCTTCAACCATAGTCCATGAAGCTGCAAGCCCCCTCAGTATTTTCAAATCAGGATCCAATCGTAAAAACTAAACTTCTTCAGAGAACACTCTATACCAGTGGTGGGGAATTTATGGCTTGCCTGCTGTTGCAACCTTATTTGACCATTGAAAGGTCTAAAAGGTTCTCCATCATTGGCCATTTTAAAATCTCAGCCTAAAATTTAGTGAAAATAGGCATGGCTTTTTTTCTCCTTGAAGAAAGGATTGTGTGTTCCAGTTTTAGAAACATGATGTATTAATTTTGAAATTTTCTGTTTCCTAGAATCTGAACTATGGAACACACCATTTGCAACAGCTGCCATTCTGGTAAAGAAGGGTTTTTCTTTTTAAATTCAGAAAAGATTTGGAAGGGAGCTACACTGAGCTGAGATGTTAACTAAGTATGTCTCCGGGGTTCTAGATGAACTGGACTGCAGTGAACATTCTGCCCTCAGGTTTCCGGCCTGCCAGGAGATGGTAGTTGCTATGGCAATTTACCCCAGTGTCTGCCTCTTCTGACCACCTGCCAGCCTTCTTCACATCTGCTCTCCCCCAGGTGCAGCTCTGCGAACCCACTCCCCATGGGTACATGGTAGTAAGCGGATGTGAGAATCATCCATAGATAGCTTTTGAATTTTAGTTAATTAGTTTTTTAAAAGGAGATGATCTGGGCTATTTGTTAAATGCTTTGGATTCTGAGAACCTGGCAGAGGGTTGGTACTTGGTAGCCAATCATTTAATTCTCTGGAATTAGAGAAGACAGTCTTCAAATTACAAACTTTCTATCAGCCTTGTCGAAATTGCAATGCTAAAGCAGCTTACACTAAGCAAGTTCTGGGTTATGAAGTTGAAGAAGGAATTAAAAACAGAATAAATTTCATAAAGTTACACATTGTGGTTACAGTGGTACACGCGTATGTATGGAGGAACAAAAAATATTGAAAATAGGTTGTTTCAATGCCATAAAATTACTGAATAAATTGCATTTCCATTGCTTTTAAAAGATTATTTTGAAAGAATATCTGGAATGATTGCAAGAATAGAAAAGACACTGGGTGCTGTGGCACATGCCTTAACCCTAGGTGCTCAGGAAGTTGAGGTAGGAAGGTGAAAGTCTGAGCCCAGTCTGGTTCTTACTGGCTTGCTGAGAGACCCTGTCTCTACATTTGAAGAGGGTTGGGAGATGTAGGTCAGTGTAAAAGCTGCGGGTTCAATCCCCAGTGCCAAAAAGGAAGAGAAAAAGAATGGAGGAGAAAACTTGGCAGAAAACTAGGTAACAAGAGCAACTGAAGAGCAGTGAACAGAATCAGAAACCAAGCACTGCCCGCCTGTGGGCCTGGACAGAGCCTTGTGTGAGAAACCGAGTCATGACGAATGAGGGTGATATTCATTAGGACAAAACAGGAGGCAAGAGGCTTAAGTTTCAGAATGAGGGATTTAGATAAGGAAAAAAGAAAAATTTTCAGACAGTGAGGTTTGATAGACATTGGGATGTGTATGTAGGAAAGCTTGTGGAATTTCCTTCTCTTGAGGTCTTTTAAAAATAGGACAGCCTGTCCTCTGTTTCAAGGATGGACTCTATTTGACCTCTGAAGTGTCTATTAAATCCAGGAGATAGATCATGCCTTAAAGAAGAAATAAAGCTAGAGTGATGGTGGGTAGCTTGAGTAATGAAAATATGGTAAACAATTTGTTTTGTTTAATTTAATTTATAAATGTCACACATGTAAATTTTAATTGTTATAGTTCTTTTTCTTTTGGTCTAATGTTTTCATTTGTAAGGCCAGGAGATTAGAGATTAAGCAAAATTATTATAGGGAGGGGAAGAGGAACTCTTTTATCTTACTTTTAAGCATATTTTTATAGGACCAGAGTCAAGAAATAAAGGATATTTTGAATATCTTTGATTCTCATTTCACTTCCTCTACTAAATTTAAAAAATACCACCCTTTTTTAGTGACTAGTATTTTAAAGATAAATTAAAAAAATTAATTTAGTCTCAATATTTTTAATATTTCTGCTTGTAGGGCCAGTATCCCAAACTGGAAGAGGTTCTCCAAGTTTAATTTCCTCTCAGGAAGTTTACCTTTAGAAGTACAAGTGTGAGGTCAAACTGTGGGTTTCCGGAAACGGTAACGTCCCTCACTGAGCACCCAGACAACGTGTAATGAAGCATCCCATTCTGTGGACATTGGTAAGGATTAAAATGCTGTAGCTCTTTCTTCTTTTTATGACTTATTTTTATATTCAGTCTTCTGAATCCTAGAAATAAGATTTTATATGAAGATCTGTATTGTCTAAATTTAGTTCTAACTGCAGATTTCCAGTGATTGCTGATGGTGCTCAGGAAGTGAAAGACGTTACCTTGACTTCCCTTCTAAAAAGCAAATGTACTGTGGGCCAAAAGGGATGTAAGTTTTAGAGCTCCTTATCCACTTCAAGCAGAAAAATTCTAGTGTGTGCTAAAGTTTACTCTTGATTCTGTCTTAGTTGAGCTGCAAATGTCAAGTTCAAGCCCATAGTCATAGAACTCTTTGGTTGCTAAAGTACTCACTTATCTAATATCTAATCTGAACTTAATAAAAAACCTTGTGAATGACATGATTTTGTAGGTGAGAAAATAAATTATCAGTAAGAAGATACAATTTGTTCAAGATCACAAAATTAGAAAATGTAAAGGTGGTGCACTTCTGATTTCAAAGTCTGGATCTTTCCCCCTGTACCGTGCTGTGATGTTCATGAAAATCTGTGAATTTCTGTTTTCTTTTTTAAGTCATAGAAGAGTTCTTCGATTCATTAATCCTGAATTTAAGATACTAAATACTCTGACATAAGGTCATTATCAAGTAGAAATTTGTGCTAGTATTCTTTTTTTTTAAATAGTGTTTTTTCTTTATTGAGAAACTTAAGAGTTGGATACATCAAATAAAACCAATTTCTAGGGAGAAAAATGAAAACCCACAATAAGAAAAAAAAAAAGAACTATCTGGGCCATACCAGGACCCAGAGAATACATTTTTAATGACCTTTTGAGACAAAATGACCCATGCTTTTTTTTTTTTTTTTTTTTTGGTACTGGCAATCAAACTTAGGCCCTTGCACTTGCCAGGCAGGCCCTGTGCCGCGCTGTACATCTCTGGCCCAACCTATTCAATTTGTAACTCATGGCTCTTGATGGTGAGGTCAAACTACGGAACAAAACAGAATAGTCTCAAAATATTCTGCCATTCCACATGGTGAATCAGCTACATTGATGATAGGATACTTCCAATGAGATTACAACACATTCTAATTCATGCCAGGTTGATACTTAAGCAGCATTATTTCTCACATATTTTTGGTACATTTTAGATATACATAAAGATCACATTTGTCGTAGGGAATTTGTCATTGTACATGGTATATTTTAATTGTTGCCCCTCAACCCTCTTTCACTCTTTTACAAAATCTTTGTTTCCATTTTCGCTTCTATTCTATAAAACCTGTTTTAATTGCTATATCAGTTTCTGAGGGAATATTGACTAAAACTCCTGTAATCCCTGGCACTCTGTCCTGGGTATCTTTGGGATGGAGTCTTTATTTCCTTCCCTACCAGTTCGGAACTGTGTGTAATAATGACTCAGAGGAAGCGTTCTAGCTGAGCCCTCACATGGTCTTGTTTACATCTCTGCAGTGTACATAACAGATAAGCAACTGACTTCCACAGCGCCCTGAGCTTCCTGGGTGTGTGGGCGGGTGTGTGTCTGAGAACCGTTGTGCAATCTCTCTGCCTGCTGCATCAGGATGCAAACTCATTTCATATCTCTTAAAAATTTCTTTAGTAGGGGCCGGGAAGGTAGCTCAGTGGACTGGTGCCTGCCTGGCAAACACCAGGTCCTGAATTTGATTCCCAATATTCCACCTCAAAAAAACCAGACAAATATTTCTTTAGTAAATCTCATATTTCATAAATTAAAGACTATTATGTTCTATTAGAAGCATGCTGGTAACTAATGATGAACACTGAAAATCCTATGAATTTATAACAAGATCAAATTAGATACTGAGGTGAAGTGTAAGTAAGAAATTTGCCTAAGGAAATGGGCAAAATCAAGCTGCAAAGCAACACCAACAAGCACTGCTCCATCTGCAGGGTTTTTTTTTTTTTTTTTGACTGTGATTAAAATTATCACTTACATTGAGCCTCATCTGTGGCAAGGATTTTGTTAGACCAGCATCATTTTACTTAATTCTACCCGTAGTCTTAAAAGATGTATCTGTCTACAGAACTTTTACAGAAGGGAAAGCAGTGCGTTCAGACAGCTTGTCTTGTGTTGCGGTGCTAGGAAGTGTCTGATTGGGGTCCTGGACTGTTTGGCTGCAAAGAGAATGAAGCTCTTTTCACATCTCCTTGGTTCCTTTATTTAATATGACTACATGAAATTAGATTGTACTTACAGAAAGTATAAGCGGAGTTCATTAGAAAAACTTTCTGAATCTTAAAGAGGTTCAGACCGTGTTTGGAGAAGGATGACAGTGGTCTGAGAGAATCTGCACCAAGCCAGGCATGACGATGTGCCTGCAACTCCAGCTGCTTGGGAGACTGCACCAGAAAGATCCCAAGTTTAAGGCCAGTGTGCGTGCTTACAGAGACCCTATCTCAAAATGAAACTAAAAAGCACTGGGGACATAGCTCAGTGGTAAAGAACTCCTGAGTTCAGTCTTCACTGCTGCAAAACAGACAAGCAAACAGCCCTACCACAAAATGAGAACTGAGGTCAATCTAAAGTAGACATGTCGCACAGACCCCGCTGCTTCTCACCTTGAGAAGGAGAATGGCACATGATTAGGTACATAATCTATCGTGAGTATAGCACTGGGTGATAAAACTCATTGTGACCAAATATTGACCACTAAACATTCAGAAGCAAATCCTCTGACAATTCTGCATCAAAACTAAGCAGCCTTTGTTATTTCAAGATAGTACTTAATAAATGCAGGAGCCCTTTGTAAATCTTAGTTCCAAAGACACCGTCATTTCTCCCGTTTGTTTTCTTTCCAGCTGTGGGTACTGCTGAATTATGAGGCTTGCCATGTACCTCTTCTGTAGAGGACAGCTTTTATTTTACCTGAAAAATGCATGGGATGGAGTTTGTGGTTATATCTATTTCAGGCTGTGAAGATCTGAATGAGTATGTAAGAATGACCACAAGATACAGACGTAGGAGTGTTTATCCGTTTGTTTCATTACTAAGAGGTTTTAGTTCCAAAAAATATCCGGAAGGATTTAGTTTTGGGGAAGTAGGTAGGGGGTAGAATAAGATTTTTGACTTTTTAAGCAACTTATCTGAGTTTAAATTTGATACATTGCAATTTCTTTACACTGTGATCAGGATTCTTCCGGGGTATTTGAGGAAAATTTTTCCTGTCAGGGCCCATAAACATTAGAAATTGATTGTGAAATTTCTTTAGTATCTAAACAGGAAGACAGTTAATTGCAAAGAAAACTAGAAGTTGGGAAATTTAGATACTAGTTTTTAAAAACACTACTAAGACTTTCTGAGAGCTTACTAGCATGCTTGTCTTGGTGACACAGGCTCTGCTCCATCTGCAAGCTAAATTGTGTTGGTACAGTTCTCTCAGCTCTTCTGAGAGACATCATAGGACACTGGCAAGGATACTTAGTTCTGGATTTAGACTGGTTGGGTTAAAACCCGAGCTCTGACTCCACCAAGTGATCTTGGGCATTTAGTTAAGGTTTCTTCATCTGAAAAATGAAAGTGACAATGTTACCTATATCGTGAGGATTAAAATTAAATAATCATTATATGCATCTGGCACATGGTAAGCGATCAATACGTTTTACTCTTTTAAAAATCTTTACATATAGTAGGATTTACTTTTCTCAGTGTACTGTTCTATGAATATAAATACATGCACAGATTATTGTAATCACCTATATAACAACACAATAGGATGCGCATTAATTTTAACCACTCAAGGAATTCCCTTTGCTTTCTCTATAGAGCCAGACGTTCTACCTTCTAACGCCAGGTCCTTGCCCCTCATGTTTTCTGTTCCTATCATTCACTTTTCTCAGAATACCACGTAAATGGAATAGTGTTATAGGTAATCTTTTGAGATGGGCATTTTTCACTGAATTTAGTATCTATGTAGTATAACCTGATTTGTGTGAGATCTTACCTGAAAACTTGACTTTGTGGAAAGATTAAAATGAAAGGTTTTATTGTTATGTTTTTTATATGATTAACAGAAAGAAAAACTCTGTTTAGATATTACCTAAAAGGAGAGTGTGGCTTGTATGAGAAAGGAACTTTTTCCAGAGTTATGAAACTATAAAATAGGATGTATCTTTAAAAGGAAGTTACTTCCTGCTCTTAACGGTGTTGAAACACAGAGTCAGTACACAAAAAACAAATATAATTTGAGAGAAAAGTATTGATAATGGTGGTGCTATGTGTGAGGAAGACGTAGAATGTTTCTTCAAGATGTTGACACAAGTCATTCCAAATTAACCATCAATTTAAGCATGGAAGCTGAGGCAGGTTAACTGTTATTGGGTGCAAAGGGGACTTGAATCCTTATCGCCTCCATATCAAGTACATGATCAGGGAATTCATCAGCAGCTCTGATAAAAGAGGGAGAAGAGACCAAGTCCTGACCAGGACTGGATGTGGGGTTGTGTAGGGTAGGGACGGCAAGAATGAAGGGTGGGATGGAGCTGAGTGGGAGGATGAGCAGAAGAAGGGGCAACTACTGGGGCTGGCGAGGTCAAAACACTGCATATTCCGTCCGCAAGCGTTACCTGTCATGACTTCTGCTGTATGGTCTCCTAACGTGTGTGTGTTTAATAATGTATAGCATTATGTGTATGAATGTGTTTTCAACACTATCTTTAATTTGCAAATCAGTTAACTTGCTCCTAAATAAGATCTTACCGTATCAACTACTATTTTCTAGGCATGTACTCGAGTAATTTATTCAGTGTTTAATCTTTGAGTCGATACTCTGAGAGGGAATTTTTTTTTATTATTTCATAAAGCAGGAAACCTATCTTCTGAGAGGTGACTACACAGACAGTAAATGCAGGCTGAGGCTGCATCAGGACTGTATGCTCGTCTGCTGAGCGTAAGCTTTCTGGCTTTCCTGGACGTGCATTGACTCAGAGTTCACACAGCGGTGAGAGGCTTTTAACACAGGGTTTGAGAATTTTAAATTTGAAATCAGTGATCCAATATGAGATAAAACAGTAATATGGATATTTTTTTTCTTTGTGGTAACAAAGATTGAACCCAGGGCCTTTGCACTGAGCTGCATTCCCAGTCTTAAAAAAAAATTTTTTTTATGCGTGTTTTAGTACAGGGTCTTGCTAAGTACCTAAATTGCTCAGACTGGGCTTAAATTTATAATCCTCCCGCCTCAGCCTCCCAGAGTACTGGGGTTACAGGCCGGCCCCATCACCCACTCAATCTTGTTTTAAAATATACTGTATAATAATTTTTCTTTATGCTTTTCCTTATTACCAACTGAACTTAGGGAAGGAAGACCAAGCTGAGAAAAAGTTTAGAGGACCTAGTTTTAAATTTCAGTTTTTTTCATTATAGTTATTGGAGTTCTTAGTTTCGTGTTCTTTGGTAAATTTAATGTTGCTATCAACTTCTCAGGGTTATATGGTTTAAATGAGAAAAATCTATGGGCAAATGTCTAGGCAGGCTTATCACATGATAGGTACTATAAACACTGGACTTGTTGAAGCCAAGCCCACCAAGTGAGGTCACAGATGTTCGGGAAGTCAGCAAGGAATCAGTCAATGCCTGGTCAGGGAGGAGAGCAGAGATGCTAGCGTGAGTAAAGCTGGTTGAGGATCTGGAGAGCAGAGGCCTCGCTGGAGGCAGCTGGGAGGTTCTTAAGGCCAGAGAAGGAAAGATAAGGACTCAAAATTACAGCTGGGAGCTTGGCTGCTTCCCCAGGCCCCCACTGTGTTTCACTCCCTTGCTGCGTGTTCCTTTTGTCTCCCACAGCCCCTCGCTCCCAGAACTGAGGATTGAATCCAGGATCTTTACAGTGAGATACATTCATAGCCCCTATTGTTTTTCTTAATCTTGACACAGGGTTTCTCTAAATTGCTAAGTTGCCCAGTTGTGATCATTCTGTTTCAACCAGGGTGCTGGGTTGATATGTGTGCTATCGCACTAGGCTCCCCTCATCTCTTTAAAGCCATGTCTCACAACCTCTGATACCATCTTCATGGAACCTACAGATTTGCTGGAATTAACAGAAAAGAGTTTTGTAATGCTCACTTGTTGAAAGTGCTTTTAAGGATGACTCTGAGCACCAAATATGCCTTATTTGCTTATGACTATGGTGAGGATTTTGTCCCTTCTACTCACAGGTTCTCATTATACAAGGGCATCCCATTTGGCCATTGGAAAACGTCAGAAAATAATAAAGTAAAATTTTAGTCTAGCCCAGGCTTCAGTCAAATTAACCATATTGAATTGAGGTTAATTGGAAAATATTTTAGTTCCATTAATACAGAGCTCCCACAAGCTGAACAAGACATTTTGTGTGCGTTTAAAGTCCTTTCATCACAGCTAGAAGATTACATACAGCACTCATTTGCTTTAAAGGTAAACATCTTAACCACATAAATTACTGAGAGAGACATGGCGCACAGTGTCTTCGGGAGAATTTACCATATCGTGTTTATTATCAACATTTCTGTTGAAAATGAATGATGAAGTGTTGTAATGTTTCATAGTGATTACTCAGCCATCTCTCACCTATATTACAAGAATCTCATGACATTGATATTATCTTCATTTTGCAGTGGAGAAGATGAGATCAGAGGAGTCACAGGCTTTGTTCAAGAATACATAGCCAGTAAATAAAAACGTACTTTGTGCGCTGACTCTAGAATCTTTGCTTTCTGTCTCAGAGAACACAGCTTCTGTTTAGAAGCTGAGAAGTCACTGGGTGGTACAGGTTCCTACATGAAGTGAGTCTGTTGTCCGTGCTGGAATAGTCCCCTGTCCTCTCCTCATTTTTCCTATTTATTGTAGGTTGTTTAACAAATCTATTTATATTCACCAGGTACAAAATCATAATAATACAATGCTGCTCAACTTTCAACAATTATGTTATCAGAGAGGTATATGGCAGGGATATAGGTATATAGGTTCACCTTTTCATTCTAGTTTGCATTTAAAAATACATCCTCAGAAACATAGCAGATTATACGGACAGATTAGTTATGTGACAAGTGGCATCAAAATAGTAGGAAAAAGAAAAAATAATTGTTTTAGTGTTTATAAAATAATAAAATAAAATTCCAACTGACACCATAAGCCATACACCAAAGTGAATTTAAAGTGGATTAAAATGGAAAAATAAAAATTAAATCATTAAAAAATTATAAGAATATGAACATATACCTCATTTTAGGAGTGGGTAGGACTCTAAGTACAAAGGTAATAAAAGCACAGACACATGTCTAGAGACACAATTATGAAACATTACTTTTCATTATTAATAAAAAATAAAAATCAAACAAGTGGGGAAATATTTAACATCAGATAAAGGAGGGTTGTTATTCATATATAAAGCTCTTTACACCAATGCCAAAAGGACATTAAGCCTGCAGTTCAAAGTGGACTGAGAATACAAGCAGACAATTCAATGAATAAGCATAGTGGCTAATTTTTATTAAAAGATTTCAATCCATGTTGTAAAGAAAATCTTAATTAAAACAAGACTTTCTTTAGCAGAATAGAATATATATATGTATATATA
Source organism: Dinomys branickii (assembly GCA_004027595.1). Taxonomy (NCBI): domain Eukaryota; kingdom Metazoa; phylum Chordata; class Mammalia; order Rodentia; family Dinomyidae; genus Dinomys; species Dinomys branickii. The sequence goes on from PVLD010010245.1 coordinate 27,618, forward strand.
TATAATTTTGGTGATAGTGCATGACACATACTTTGGTGGGACTATAAACTTGTGCAAATTTTCTGGAAAGTATTTTAAAAATAGTTTCAAAGAACTTCAAAGAATTTTATTTCTTTGACTTCATAATCCTCTTTCTAGAAATGTACTCTGTGGTTTTAGTAAGAATTTCAAACAATGATATGTATTTTAACAATTTTATGTCAACATTTTTAGAAAGCTTTTTATTATGGAACATTTTACCTCAACATAAAAGTACAAAGGATATTACAATAAATCTCTATGGGCCCATTCCCTAGTTTAAAAATTATTAACATTCCCAATCTTGTTTCATCTATTTCTGATCTGCTGTTCTCTTGCCCAAGTCTGATGAATGTCTTAAAGCACATCTACAGGGCTGGGGATATAGCTCAGTGGAATAAGCGCCTGCCTAGCAAGCGCAGGGTCCTGAGTTTGATCCCCAGTACTGCCAAAAAAAAAAAAAAGCATATCTATGGTATCATGACACTTTATCTGTAAACTGCTGCATGATAAAAGTTTGAAAAGTAGCCAAAGGCCATTACTAAGTCTAAGATAGAGTGGCTTTCTGTCAAACTCCTCCATTGCCTAAAAATATATTTTAGTAATCATTATTTTACATTAGAATCCAAAGGTTTGTAAATTATGCATAGCACTGTTCTCTCTTTTCCCTGATATTTATTTGATAACTAAAACAGAACAATCTGTCCTGTAGAATGTATCATATTCTAGATCTAGCGGATGCCTGCTTTGTAGTATCATTAGATTTTTTTCTCTACCCCTCGTATTTCCTTTGTACTATTACTTATAGTGAGAGGCTTGATTAGACTCAGCTAATTTTTGCCGTTATATTTGAGAGCTATTGTAGGCGTGACATCCTGCTCTTCCTGCGGTACCACACCGAGAATGCGTGGGATATCTGGTTGCCCCGCGTTGGTGTTGCTGAGATTTATCATGAAGTTGTGGCAAGTCTTCCCTGACCGCGTGTGTCATATATATAATGGTTAAAATATTCGTTAGTGATCATTGCCTAGACCCATTATTAAGAATTAATAAAATGACATTTTTCTACTTTTATCTATTCTTTTGTACTAATTAACTGGTTAAATTTTTAAAGGGAAAAATTTGTTTGCTGCAAATTAAGTACCTTAAAGCAATTCATGCTGGGACAGCATGTGCTTGCTTCTTTTCCTTGTTTATGAATCTTTAGAGCAGTAAATCGGTGCTTTTACAATCTCCATCTCTTACATTTATAATGCTGAAAACTGATAGTAATGTTAACGTCCAGCAGTTGAAGATGCACTGTGATATGCCCATTTGTAGGTCCATGCTGTGAGTGTTGTTTGGTCCTTAAATTTCAGAGTATTTAATAAGAAATTCTCATGATGAAATAGGAGGTGGAAGAACAAATGAATGGTTATATAATGAGATTCAAATATTATCTAAAATACAGACAGTATAAGATACCTTCTCAAACTCACACACAAACATAATTACCAGAGAATGATGAGTTTGGGGTCTTCTAATTTTTATGTTCATATTTTTATACATTGTTTTACAAAGTATATTATTTTTACATTTGAAAGGAAATGTAAATTTGTTTAAAAGAAAGGTCTCTGGACAGATTACACTTGGAGAGATGCGTGGTTGCTAATCTTGCCTCTGGCTGCAGCTTCTCTTTCACATCTAAACTGGTCTTTAAGGCACTAAACAAACAAAAGGATGGAACATACTCAGGTTGGCCATTTCTGATGACAGCTGAATTGAATGGTTTTAGCTTCTCTTCCTCCCTCCTTGTGTGTGTGTGTGTGTGTGTGTGTGTGTGTGTGTGTGTGTGTGTCCAAGAATGAAAGGGAACAAAAACACTGGCTTTGATTTTAACAAGTTCTTGATGATTCCCTAGAAAAGTATTTCAGTCTTTAGGGACTTCCCTGAGACCTAGTTTCTACCTCCATAAAATGGACATCAGACGATATGACTCATGGGATTGTTTCCAGCATGATGTATATAAAATTTCTTGTACAATCCCCTGCAATGAGCAAGTACTTGGAAAAAGCTAGTTTTCCCTTTTCTCTTCCCAAATATAAAGGAAAGCAGTCTTCTCAAACTTTATTATATTTAATATTGGAGAGCTGATTCTGGCATCAGGCTATCTCTTGCCCTCAGGCAAATGACATAAATAATTTTTGTGCTTCAGTTTCCTTATATAAAAATGAGACTACTAGTGCTGACATAAACTGCTGGGTATAGTAAAGGAATTAATAAATGTAGAGTGTTTATAGTATTTTCTGCAATAGAATTGGAATTATCTAATTGTAAGTTATCATCAGCCTGATGGAATGAAATGGCCAAGCTCAAGGTTCCCGGCACTTCCCCCTTGAATGATGCGTGTTACAACAACCACTTCTTGCTTTTCACTTCTCTTTTTCCAGGTCCTCTACAGGCTTTCTTCTGTCTGTTTATACATTTTATACTCACAGCTACACAATCCAGATTTTGCTTAATAAGGTCAAGATTTCTTCTTGTTATGATAAGTGACTGGGATTATGTGAAATTTTCCCCTTTTCTTTATTGGACTGGTGCTTGTAGATATGCGTGTGTGTGTGTGTGTGTGTGTGTGTGTGTGTGCACACGTGCATGCATATATGTATATGTGTGTATATTATGGTTCTCAGATAAATATCATCAGTCTGATAGATTTGGGTTCAACTGCAACTGTCCAACTGTCCATTCTTTGACTAATCTTTTCAACATACTTTTGTAGTCTGATTTACTAGCTTATCACTTAAAAGCTAAACATGGCACTGTTCTCGGTGAAGGGTGGGAACACGATGACCTAAACTCTTGCAACTACATTGACAACAGGGTTATTAGATGGATTTAGGAGAGGCTGCTGAATGAATGACTCAGAGATAGAGACAATACACATGGCCATATTAGTCAAGGAATATGGTGCCAAATCAATACACAGGAAGCACTAGACTACAAGTGGGAGCAGTACTTTCACATTAGAAAGACTGTCAGAAAGCATTTCCTACTCAAACTCAAGGATATAAAGATATATCCGAAGTGGATATGTTCTACTCTTTGGAATTGAGTAGATAATTTTCAAAACGTGCTATTGGCTAGACCAGGCCATTTCTCTTATTTAGTCAAAAGCCAGGGTGTTTCTCAGGTTGCTGATGTGATAGAGCATATCCCCCTACGAGCAGGACACACATATGATAGTATATTATCAAAATTCATGATAGATCCAATTGTGTGAATGGAGTTTGGAGAAGTGAGTGCTGACAAGTTAAGCCTTCTCATTATTCAGGAAGCCGTGCTCAGAGAAGAAGGTGATCTGTTTCTGATTGCTGATCCCAGTGGATTGGATAGAAGTATCTAGCAAAGAAGAGGACAATTCACCCAGGTACTCCACTATACTGAAACCATTTATTAGAGCACCAGTGTCTAGATATTTTAATTCTTTGCCCACAAGGTGCCCTTTGTTCTGGTTGTTCAGACTAAGCAAGAGGAAGTGATTTGTGCTAATGTCTGATAATAGTGATCCTGTCAGATGAATACTCTCTTTGGGGCAGATCACAAAGTACCTTGTAGGTCATACTAAGAATTTGGAGGACTGGAAAGCCACTTGTGGGTTTTAAACAAGGTGTGAGAAAGGATGGTGCTGTTTATAGATCTATAAAATATGAAATTGGAAAAAATAATCTTGAGTTATTTTAAGTTTAAAAAAAAGAGAGTTACTTGCTTCCAATTCACCTTGGAAATACTCTCAGATAGCACATTAGCATTCTTCATGGAAATAGAAACTGTAGATGCCCCCACATACCGGTTCACATGATCACAAGAAGAAAGGCAAAGGCTGGAAATTCAGACTAGCTGATATTACAGTTTCAAGTCTGAGTTTCACCAGGCAACAGGCTGCGTTAAAGGCAGGGTTTATGCCGCAGCTGTGGGGGAATCCCTTTCTGCTCAGGGAAGCCCAGGCCTTACTGTCTCAGCCTCCACCTACCTACTTTATAGGGGGGTTTGTTTCACTCACAGTCTACTGAGCAAATGGTAGTCACATCGGAACAGCAACAGTTTGATTAGTAGAAAACCAAACACTTGACGTCACAGGCTGGACACTTTGACAATAAATTAACAATTGCAGACAATAAAGGATTTATGTTGTTATCCTCCGTGTAGAGGTGACTTTGTCAGCCCAAGAAAGCCAAGGGACCATTTTTGCTTTAGGCGTGGTAACCAATAAGAAAGAATTCTCCTTATCTGTTCACACTTGGAGAAGGAAGCAGAAGCCAGTGAGAGAATTGTATAATTCCTGGAAACTCCAAGGTGCTAAGCACCTCGCTTTAAACAGTCCCTTTTGTCCTATTACTGACATTGCGGAGGTCTACTAGTTGATGGTTTGTTAATTAACTGGAAGCCGACACTTTAAAAGACACAAATGCCTGCATCTCTAATGAAAAATCTTCCTTTCTTAAGGGACAATATTTGTAAAACCCTGATGACCTTGTTTAAAGAAGGTGAAAAGGGATTTTGAAACAGGTTCTGGAAGGTTGCTAATAATCTGTGCAATGGCAGAAAAGGTAAAAAAAAAAAAAATCTCCTTTTTTACTTTCTAGTTTTAAATGTTTTTTTCTCCTGTTCCTTTTGGAGCCATGGTGATACATGTACTAACCAACAGAAAAACATATGCCATCCCAAGCCCATTAAGTATCCTTTGAGGTTTACAAGGAAAAATGTCTTATCTTTTAGGAAAACATTGGCTCATTATTTAATTATAGAAAATTCAAAACGGCAATTTATATAAAACTAATAAATATTCCATACATTTTTACTTAAGCTATAGCTCTAAAACACATTTAAATCAAGCTTCAACAAAACAAATATTAAAGGCAAGTCATCTTTTCATCAGTTGATAGTGTCCAAGGCTAATAAACACTTTGTGATTACTGAATGGGACAGTACAGGAAGCACCTAGCTTTTGCAGGGTGCTGAACCATGTGGGTGCTTTCTAGTTTCTGCTTTCAATTTTGGTATGTTCTCCAGGATTCAGAGATGATGGCAAATTAGAAAATCTTAGTTAAGCTAATCATTTTCAATTATATTTTAACAAATTTTCACAGAAGCATCTGGTAGTTGAAACACTGAATTCTATTATTTTCTTCTTTAGCTCCACACTGTCTCAACTTCTGGAAGAAATGTCAGCAGGAGAGGAGCTATCTTACAGGAGCTCAGTGGCAAGAGCTGTTCATACCCTCAGACTTTTACTAAGTGAAGCCGATCTGCACATTCACCTTGGGATTGAATGTCTGATTGTGTTTCTCGTGTCGTTTGTCAGTTTAAATCCGTAGGTCATTTTTATCACATTCTAGAACATACCCAAACTTTTATTAGTGAGGTTTTATAAGTTTAGAAAGAATTTTAATTTTTGCAATAAAAATATTAGCAGCTTTACCTTTTGTGTTACTGTGAGGTTAAATAAATAGTATATAACCAATTGCTGTGCTCTGCATAGGGTAATTAAGTTCTCAGTAACTGTTACTTATGATTAGTATGATGGTTATAGTTCTGATATTTTGAGCATGACTGATGAAATCAAACATTTTTAACTGAACCAGTTGGAAAGCCAGAAGAACAGGTTTCAAGAAGTGGGTATTTGAAAAGAAAACATTTTAAATTATACATTATAATTACATGTTTGAACATATAATGGAGAAAGGAAGTGGTATTCAAATCAGATAAACAAATCAGGATTTTAAAAATTTTCTGCTCAAATTTTCTCATCTGAGATTTGATTATGGCAACATTAAAAATTATTGATTCAATGAAATTTCAGTATTACATCTAGGTTTAAATTTTTCTCATTTCCTCAGAGAGGGAGAGAAAAGTCATACTTTCGAAATGCACTAAATTCTAAAGTTACTTCAAGATCTCCTTAACTGTAAGGTGAAGCCCACATCCTTCCTCTCTGGCTATGGTGATGGTAAAACCACCCTAGAAAATCAATTCTACAAGCAATTATAGTGTAAATATCTGTCAAAGGAACATAGTCAAGCCACATGTCCAAAACTGGTAGGTTCATGAGGTCCCAGAACACTGTAGCTTAGGGAGCATCAGATACCCGGGTACAGCACTATTTGTGGTTAGATAGCATAGGAAGGAAATACTTATGATAGTTACAATGATCATTTCTATAGCTGGTCATGCAGGCATCTCTAATATTTATAATTTTTTTCTTTTACTATCCATTTTATATTTCCTGGGCCTTCAGTAAGAAGCTCAGCTGGTCTTGATTCTTTGCTTGATGGGGTGACCAATACCTTTATTCCTGAAAGTTTTTGGTCATTTGTCATCCTGCCTGCTTTGGGTTGTTGCGGCTTCCCATTGACCTTAATAAAAGGGTATTGTAATACTGTACTTGGAAATGCCCTAAGTAATCTCCAGTACTCTAAACATGTTCTTCCTTACTTCCATGGTGGAGTAGTCTCATTTCCCCTTGGTAATCTAGATCTCATCCCCCTGCCAGCACTGTAACTCCCTTTCACCTTGTTGGTTCAGAAACATAAGGAGCCCAAAATGACCAGGGGAAGTCAGCTTTCATTCAACAGGATGGTGTTGTGCATCCTAGTGGAAGCCTCCTTGCTGGAGCAAAGACTTCTGATCAGTGGATTTCAGGTCTCAGTCACTGATTCTTTGAAATATTTCCTGTGCAGTCTGGGTTTCACTCATGAACTCTCTGCCTACCCCTATGTCTTCAAGATTTTTACCTACTTTCTCCTGCAGTAGATTGAGTGTTTCTGTTTTAATATTTAGATCTTTGATCCATTTTGACTCTAGTGCATGGTGATAGACATGGGTCTAGTTTTAGTCTTGGATATTTAGAGAGCCTGTTTTTCCAGCATCATTTATTAAAGAGGCTGTCTTTCCTACAGTGAACATGTTTGGCCCCTTTGTCAAAGATAAGGAGGCTGAGTGTCTTTGTGGTTGTGTCTGTATCTTCTATTCTGTTCCACTGATCCTCAGGTCTTTTTTTTTTATCAGTACCATGCTGATTTCATCAAAGTAGCTTTGTAGTATAATTTCAAGTCAGGGATTGTGATGCTTCCTGCCTTGCCTTTGTTGTCCAGGATTGCCTTTGTTATTGCAAGTCTCTTCTGGTGCCAGATGAATTTTAGGAATGTTTCCTCTAGTTCTGTGAGGGATGCTAATGGTATTTTGATCAAATTGCATTAAACCTGTATAACAATTTGAGAGTATGGCCATTTTCACTGTGTTGTTCTTTCTATCCATGAGCAAGAAATATCTTTCCATTTTCTTATTTCCTATTCGATGTTGATTTCAAAGTACTGTGATTTTCAATATAATAGATCCTTTACTTCCTTTGTTAGATTGTTCTTAACTATTTCATTTTTTTGGATGTTATTGTGAAGGATGTGGTTCCCCTACTTTCTCTTTCAGTGAGTTTGTTGTTTGTTTACAGGCATGCTATTGATTTTTGAGTATTGACTTTGTATCCAGCTAAATTACTGAATTTAGTTATGAAATCTAGAGGTCTTTTTGTAGAGGTTCTGAGGTCTTCCATGTAGAGCATCATGTCATTTCAGATTAAAAATCTATTTCTTATGGTATTACTGAAGGTTAGATTTCCTGGACTCTCCCATTTTGCAAGAGTAGGTTTTACCTGGCAAGGCCACTCTAGCATTCCTGTTTTCGGGAGCCTTTGAATACCCTCATCAACGGTAAACCAGAAAATATCGCATATTTCTAGCTCATTCATAGTGGGCCACTCCTTCGTTCATATTTCAGCCAATGAACCAAATAAACTCTTAGCACCTTAAAAAGCTACAGGAATTGTGACGTTAAATCCAGAATTTCTGCTTAAAGGACCTATATCCAGAAACTCAGACTAATCTAGGTTTATGTTTCTTCCACCATTTTAAAAATCCATTCCCATTCCTATTCCCCAGACTTCTGCTTATAAGAATTACAACACTCAAGAAGTTCTTCAGGAGTGTGGTGAATCTCCTCATGGGTCGTGCTCTATCCTTCACCTTCAGGAACCTTTCAAGATTTGAGCCTTGTTAAAGGCCTGGAGACAGTGGTGAGGGTGAGTCCCAGGAACACAACAGATGTTTACTACAAGTATAAGTCCCCTCTTGCACCAGGCTGCAGGAGGGCCTCTAAAGCCTTGGGGCACCTCCACCTTCCCAGAGGCCAGAGAGTTCAACACCTTGTACCCTTCCAGTGGATTGAATGCACCGACCTAGTTAGGCTTAGAGGTGTGAGGACAGGTGTGCTATTCCTTTCCTTCTCTGTCTCTCTGTCCCTGTCTCTGTCTCTCTCTGTCTCTCTCTCCTTAGATCCTTTGCAGTAAAGACAGAATGGATTCAAGAATTATTTTTGTTTCATTGCTTATGCTTTCACTTCACAGTGGAAACTTGTATCTGACCCTTAATTGTCATTAAGTACAACAAGGGGTCTGAATAAACGGATGGTTTCCAAACTGTGGTTGAATCTCTGGTAATGAAAAGATGGTTCTGGGGGACACTGTTTAAAGATGTTTAAACAAACAAGAAACAAAACAGTTTTCCCACTCCAACAGTGTGACAAAACCTCTGAAGCAGCTAATCTTTCAGTGCTAACATACTACGCTTTTAAATTTTTAAATTTTCCTCTCCATGATTATGAGGCCTAGTAACACATATTATTTGTGTATTTTTTTCATCCGCAATGATTTTCACACACTGGAAAATTTACTTCAACTTTTTTTGTTGTTGTTAGTTTTTTTTTAGTGGTGGAGCAGGTACTGGCAAATGAATCCAGAGCCTTTACACTGAGTTACATTCAACTCCCTTTTTACTTTTTATTTTGAGACAGAGTTTCAGTAAGTTGCTGAGGCTGGACTCAGATTTGTCCTCCTGCCTCAGTCTTCCAAAGTGCTGACATGATAAGCATGTGCATTTAAAAAATGCATTTGGTATATTGTGTTCATCAATCTGTTAGCTGACTAAAGCAGTTTAATAAAAATCAGCATTACACAAATTCTGTTCTGGAGAAAATTCTAGATTCAAGACCAAAGATTAAAATTTTACATACAGGTATGCCAGAATTTTATATGGAGCAATTCATTCAACCTTTTTATTTTAAAAATTGAGCTGGTAGACCCAAATAATCCGTATTACTTTTCCTGTGTTAAATTCTTCTGACACCCACAGTGGTTGACTGTTTGACAAAGTGACTGTGGTCGGACCCTTAGTTGGATACAGGTTTCACTGATGAGAAATTTCCCTGTGGGCACTGGGTTCTCCTTTCCTCGTTGTCCTTATCAATTGGCAGCAGGATGGAACATTTTCTGGTGGGGTAGTGGGAGGCTGAATTTCTCTGCCTACCATCAACCCGAGTCCCAGGAAGGAACCATCGGTCCGAGCTGATTGCAAGGGGAGCATGTTAAGACTGTGTCCTATTTTCCCTTTATGATTAAGCCAGTCTTCGAAATCAACTAATCTACTCACTCTGCTTACTCTTGTTGGCAAAGAAACTGTAAGTTTGATGTTGAAAAGTTAAATCAAGCAAAAGAGCACGCAGAAACAAGAGCCTGCAGTGAACCCAAGTACACAGCTGGGGGAAACCTTATGTGGTTAACTGTTTTCAGCTAAAACATTCCACTTTTAGTTATTCTCAAAGATATCTGTCTGTCTGTCTGTCCATCTATCTATGTATCTACCTATCATCTATCTCACAAGAGAACTTGGAAAGCATTTGGTGATCTTTAGCAATTAATAATAAAAATCTTTTTTACAGCTAATTCAAAAGTTTTACTTTGAGTAGTGAAGACTGTTGTCAAGGAAACCAGGATTCCTAGTTCCTATCAGTGGAAAATGGCACAGCAGACGGAAACCAGGGCTCATTTCTACTACGGTAGCTTGTCGTTATGCCTTTCTGTGGACAGAGCTAAGAAATGTGAGGTATGTGCAGGTATGTGGACATACACACAGAGGCACTGGCACATACATCCTACCTGTATATTTCTACACATATAAATAATAAATGCATACAGGTATACATACATGTGCATCTGTATATGTCATATATACTTTTATATATAAATCTTGAGTGCACCCTGATACTACCAATTCCCATCTGTCTTCAATGAGCTTGTACCTGCCCCGGTTCACAATAGTTTGCTCTTTTTTCTACAGTGAGAAAAATGGTTCATAGTAATTTTGGCACATTAACTCATTGCACATTCTTATAATCAATGTAAAATATTGTCAGACTGGCTTTGCTCAGATCATTCAAGAGCAAACCTGTTAAAATGATTTCAAGGTATGTTTGTACCCTCTCTCTATAACTTACCACTACCAAAAGCAAATAGTCAGACACTACTGACCTGAGCCCCTCAGAGTCTAGCCTCCGCTGCTGTCCTGTCCCAGGAGTGTTGCTATATTTTTCTTTTGAAATAATATTGAGTTCTTGACTTCACTTTGCATTGTTTTCTCTTTATTATCCTTTTAAAATGTTTTTATTCCTAGAGTATGTAAAACATTAATATGAGATCACACTGAAACTGTAAAGGTTGAATTATCAGAGAGGTGTCATGTTCAGAACCAAATTCCCTGTTTGCAGATTTATCTTGCTTTTCTGTAAGTACATTTCTCACTTCCCTATCTCCCTCACACGCACAGCAGCAGACGTGTGTGTGCTTCTGCCTCCTGACTTCAGTCACCTCACAGTGTCTCCAAGAAACTTTCTTTTCTCTCGGTTTCTCTGTTTACAATGTCACAGATCTTAGTGAATAGTGAGCTAGAAATTTAAAGGGAGAAATAAGCTACTGTTGCATAATATGGGGGAGAAAGATGGGTGAAAAATATTTTTGAAAGTTTTTCTCTGAGCTGTAGAGTGCAGTTCCCTGTACTTCCTCACCCCCTAGGAAACATTTGGAAGGGGCTACTTTTCTGTTCTACTGAATGTGTCACTTTGCTGAAGGAGATTTGAAAGTGAAGCGAGAAGTCCGGATTGGTCATCAGTGACATCATAGTGTGTGAATCATGTAAAAATCCCCTTTCCAATGTCGCTAATGGAAAAAAGAAAAAAAATATGGATGACGGTAGCGCGTCCTTCTGGTCTGTCTGGGCCCTCTGGGGCAGGTCCATATCATTCTCCTTTGCCCCAGGCCTGCCCCAGACAGGGAGATTTCTTCTCCAGGTTAGTGGAAGCTGCAAAATTAGCCAAGTGACCAGAGTTTTGGAATCAGCAAAGCATAAAAAAGTCAGTGACAGTCTGGGACTCAGTGGGTTAGAGGCAAACATCAGAGCCGGGGTATTGTGCCAGAAGCTGAGCGCTGGAGATGAAAGGCGGCCGAAACCCTGAAGAGTAAACGGGCTCAGGATGCTCTTCCAGCTAGAACAGGCGCTGCTGTTCACAGCCTCTTTTGAAGTTCTGGTTCGGGTGTGGTGGGTCAGCCAAGTTTAATGGACCTGGACAATACATGTAGAAATTTCACGTCTATGTTTTGGAACAAGATCTAGGACAGACCTGGATACAAATATGTAGAAATTTTGCTTTTGTAAAAGGCAATCTGGGATGGGATGTAGTAAAGCAGCTTTGTTAAACAAATGATAAAATAACCTAACTCAGACTCTTGGGGAAAAACATCTGAAAACTAAATTACATTTTAAGTATCAGTTTATAAAGGTAAGCAAAATATTTTTTCACTAGGTTGAAAAATATGCCCAATTTCTAGTATAAGTTCCTTTTAAGTTATAAAGAAATGTTTTTGCCGTAGTGGGGGTTGAGCCCAATGCCTCTGCACTGACTTACATTCCCAGACTGTCTTTTAAAGTTTTTATTTTAAGACAGGTTTTCTCTAAGTTGCCCAGGTTGGGCTTGAACTTGTCTCAGCCGCCTAGCATGCTGGGATGGCTACCATCATGCCTGGCTTCCAGCATGAATTCTTAAATGAGTGACTTAAAATTAACTAAGGGAAAGTCGAAGCATTCAAAGCATTTTTTGGTAAGAGAGGTGGGAGTAGCTTACAGCCTGACCAACTGAGAAACACTTTTCCACTCCCTTCTGTCCTTGTTCCTTTCCTCTTTTACTGTTGAATATGATGAACATCTACAAGAAAGCCTTAAAGTAAAAAAAAAAAAAAAATCCTTAGTTTAACTTGCTAAAAAGTTATATCTAAGGGTCATTTTTTGGCATTAAAAGTAAAGAGAAAATTAATTTTGAGTTACAGTTTTTAATAGTCATTACATTCTTTTTTGGGTTTAAGTTCCCAATTAACAAATAATAATATATATTGATGGATGTTTTGATATATGTGTACTTTTCTGAGTTTGCTTTGATTCTGTCGTGTTCTTAACCTTTCTGTGTTGCAGATGACTTGGCTAGATGAAACCTAAAGGTGCCCCAGTAGACTTTTAAATAGATCAAATAATATACTTAAGATTACAAAAGAAGCCACTATATTACTATATTGAAATATAATTGTCAAAGAGTAAAATCATTGTGATAGAGTAATACATATTCTGTTAAAAACGAACATGTTCAGTAACAGTAAAGCAACTCTTAGGCCTACTACAATGAGTAAAGTGATTGTGGTGAGTGTAAATAATATTTTGTGATATGTGCAACAATTGTGTTATACTGGAAAAAATTCAAAGTTATTGTTATGATTATGGTTTGTGGTTTACATTCTAGAAATACTAGACTCCAATAGCAAAAATAAATACTTCTTTTCTATTCAAGGTTACAGACACCCTGAATTATGAATTCCACATCAGAATCTTTTCTTTAAGGAATAATTATATTGAAATAATTATATTTATATTTTATTAATTTAAGAAGTATGGAGAAGGATACAAGCATACAGAAATAAATGTGCCCTCCTGTATTAGCTAACCAACACTTCTGAGCATTTCCAATTGTAATGCCATTTTTTTATTTCTAGGAATTGTATTTAATTAAAAAAAACTGCCCATTAGTTTTAGTGTTTTACTTCCTGTTACGTATTGTTATACATTTTTCTTCTGAAAAACTTATCACATTTATTCAACATTTTGTTTCTTGGCTAAATTTGTTATTTCTACTGATTTTCATTGATAGAGGCTTTTTTCACGGTGGACTCTTATTAATACCGACTGAGAATATGATGTGCCTACTCTGCTACCTTTCCTGTCATAATTGTTTGAGGCCTGAGTTTAAAGTGAATTTTACTTCTTTCAGAGGTCTGGGAGCATCAGCAACCTGGGAATCTTTTCTACTAAATTTCCAGCTTTGTTTTTGTTCTTATGGTCCACATGAGTCTTGTGACCAGAGGCCTGAATACCTATGTGAATGGAGGATTATACCGGTAGTTTTTCCAAGTAGACTTTTTTCCTCTACTCCCATCTAAGAATGAGACATGAAAGTATGATGCCAATGTCCCTTTGAAGTTGAGGTTTCTTGGAAATCCCAGCATATGTGGGGTTAGGTTCCCGCTTTCCTGATTCCCTTGTCCTGGGCCTTCGGACGGTCTGCAGAAACCCAAGGCAAGCGCTGCCTCAAGCACTTGCTTACATCTCTGCTTGTGTGTTTTCTGTAGAGAAGGACAGTAAATACTGATTTGATTATTAAGTAAGTGAATTTTTACACTACATAATTTCACAATAGTAATTTTTCAGATTGTATAACATGGTGTTATGCCAATTAATTGAGAATCCTTTTTTCTGATCTGAGAATTTCTCTGATTTTCCTGCAGACTCAGCCATAGATCAGTTTACTTTAAAATTATATAGCTTTTATTTTTATTTCTTTGGTGACATTCTCTACAGAGATTTCTTCGGACAGCAGAAAACACTTGTCAGATTTAATTCTGATCGACATTTTGCTTACTCTTTTTTTATGTTTATAATAATTCTGTGAGGTAGCTTTATTTTATTTTTTAAATCAAGCCACATCCCCAAGGATTCCTGCAGCTCAAATTTCCAGAATGAGCGATGGACTTCTTGCTCCTGGTTCTGAGGGCTTCGGAGGTGGCTCCCTTTCATCTCCTGCACAGTTCACAAAGAGTAGTCACAACAGAAACGTGACCTCAGGCACTTCTTCTGCTGTGCAGCTGACCATGAAGCAAAGTCAAACTACAAACTATTTATAAGTCAAGCGGTTACAGGTGCAGAAGACAGATAAGAGCTCAGCTCTGTCCAGGTTGGAAGACCGTTCTTACTGAGTTTCCTTGTTTGGACTACAGTAGTCTAGGTTCAAACTTACAGAATGGTCCAGGATTTTTAAAGAAGCGTGTGTTGGAGCTGAACTGACTTTCATTTCAGCTGCTTGAGAAATCTCATTGGCAGAGTTTATATTATAAATTGAATTTTTAAAAAAGCAACAACTGTTTTTAAGTACCTGCTGTAAGTTAGCTCTATGAGATGCAGGAGGCAAGGAAATTCTCAAAGAAGACGAGGAAAGCAGTAACACGAGAACGCTTGCTAGGCTGCCTCCTGTGCGCACACTCCCGGGAGCCTCCCGCAGGCACCAGCTCCCTTTGCTGTGGGCGGCAATGGCTCCACACACCCGCCTTTTACCTGCACTTACCTTCCTCATCTCTCCCCATGTGGCCTTGATGAGCAGTTTTTCCTCATCCTTATCTGTCCTCTTCGTCCTCCTCCTTCCAGCCTAGATTTGTGGCTGTGAATTGCTAATTGGTGGCATTGGTTCTTGTTTATTAAGAATCATTAGCACCTCCGTGAAGAGAGAGGCAAAGTCAGGCTCTATTTCCTTTTCATCCCGGGCGTTCCCTAGGAAACAGCTTTCCTACTTTTGTCCTTGAAATTATTTTTTCTATTTCATATATTCAGTCCCCAGCAATTCTCAGATGCCCACCTGCTTTTATTTGCTAGTTTACACACTCATTTATTTTACTTTTACCTCTCAGGGACTTTCTTCTTGCTCAAATTACAGAAGTATTGACTGTGCCAGTTTTTGGCAAATCAGTGGTTTGAAACTTCTATAACAAGATCGGCATTTTTACTCAAACTACATTTTTTTAAAACGTGTGACATTTCCCCCAATTAATTCTCTAGAGGGTCATATTCTCTCCAAGGGTTATATTTGCTTAATGGATTGTGTCATACATTTTCAATTGAGTTTCATAGGTTTGTTTTTAGATTTAAGATGTTAATATACACGAAAATACTAAAATGTTTAGGCTTATAGAATAAATATTGATTTTCCAGAGGTTTGATATGTTCCTTTTTCCTTTTCTTTTTTTCTTGCAATTATATGTACTTTCATTATTTCTATAACAAATAAATCCAAAATACAGCACCTTTGCTCCTAGCACTTCGCAAGTACAGAGCATATACAAACTAGTAAGATGTGAACTGTGTCACAGAAAAAGGGAAAACACATTGACTATGTCAAGAAACAAGAGCAAGTTCTATGCCATTTTGTACAATATCTATTTCATAATGGATTTCCCTCTCTCTGAGGGCTGCAAATCATCTACTACTTTGAGAGAAGTTGCCAGAGATGAAGACTTCTGCCTTGAGGTCTTGAGCTGCAGTGACAAACATGCTTAATTTTCAGAAAGCTTGAGAAAGACACCATATTTGTACAGAGGCTTAATGCAGTGCAGAAAAAATTTTTTTTCCTGTAAGGAAACAACCCCTATCTCCCTGAACCCAGGCAACGGTTTTCAGATACATTTGGGAAATGTGGTGTTCGCTGCCTGTTATCTCTGAGTGTAACTGAGTTGAGCTAAATAAATATTTATTGAGAGCCTAATACAAAGAGCCCCAGCTTCTGCAGAGGGGTTGTTAAAGAGGTGGGCTATACAAATGGGAGGAACAGCCATTCACACGGATGGGAACAAGCTCCCGGTGACAGGAGAAGACCGGAGTCTTGGTGGCTGGGATCTTAAGGATATTTTGGGGTCTTAGAATACCTGGCTGGACATGGCAAGTTATATCAGACCAACATATTGTACCTATGTCTTGGTTTCTCCTCTGCTAGTGAGTCAGTGTCAGGTAAGGCTCTGATGCATGGAGGACGCTCTGCCCGCAGATGCGTGAAGTCCTGCAGAACAGCATCCACCTGCCCCTGGGTTGTGCTATGACCAGGAGGGAGTAGTTTCGGTTATGACATGCCCTGAAGCCCTCACACAGAAGTCTGCTCAGATGATCTCCCCTGACAGGTTTGAGGGGTTGTAAAGGGCCACGATCTGTCCAAATCTTGTCTCCCAAGTCATCAAACATTCCCCGTTGTTTCTTTGTGCTTCAGGTTACATACAGAGCACAAAGACCACACGGACACTTTCCATTTTCATTTAACAAATGTTGCCTATTGAAGGCAGATGTGTTTTTTAAGGTCCTTTGGCCAGTTGGTTTTAATCTGAGATTTCAGTCACTTGCAGAGCTTCAAGACAATGCACAGGCAAAATGTCACATATTGCTAGAAGACCAGGGACATGGGGGACTTTCTTCATGCCCTTGTGACCATTTGAACCTTTTTTATGTGAGTCCAAATAATTATAGGCATGTGACCCTGGGAAGACATCAGTGGCTGGGTCTAGATTGGTGGTTTCAGACAGATCCCAACTGGACGGGCTAAGAAAGTAGAGGTGTCACTTGGAGGTCAGATACAACGAGCCTTGAAGTATTTGGTTGGTTTTCCACGTATTCTTTCAACAAATACACCTTAAGTGCCTGCTATCTGTAGGCCTCTGTGCTAATTCTTATCAAAAAATGTAAAAATATATGGTCTTTGTTTCTCAGATTGAAGCTTTTCTCCACTGCTCCTTGAAGTGAGTCTGTCTCTACGTCATGTGAGTATTAAAGAAAGAAAGGGAAAGTTTTTTTCTGGCTCATAGTTCTTTGAATAAATGACCCAAACTACTATTATGGTCTGTAACATGAATAGGATATCTCCCATCTTATGAAGCATGTTACATACTAGTTTACATGTAGTATTTACAATAAGGCAAGCATGATTTATTGCCCCATTTTCATAGGCAGTGTTTCAGAAGAGGGGTAACTTTACCGCAGCTGGTTCAGAAGCAGAACCCCAAATAGAAGGCGGAGTTCTGGTGCCCTCCCCACTGCGCTGCCTTATGATTCCTCCGTGAATGTCAAGGACAGGTGGATTCTGGCATTGTTTTCAAACTCCAACCAAAGTGACTTTCCAGCAAGGAGTTATTTGCTTGTATCCTTCCTCTGAGAGAAAAGGGAAATATGATATATAAATATGTTTGAGGAAGACATATACCTTGATTTGAAAAACATGCAAATATTTTGATAGTCATGTAAACTACATTAAATGCATTTTTAAATGGCTCATTTTTTTAAGTCAGGGCCACTTTTCTGGATACAGATTTGAAAAGTCTGGCATTGTTGACATTTATTTTACTTCAAAAATTTCTTTAGGAAGAACGAGAATCTCCAAATTTTATTGCATTGCAGTAATATTTATTGATTGCTTATTATGTACCAGGCAGTACCACACACAGTACCTTTTTAAACTGCTATAACAACCTGTGAGAAGTGATGTTGCCTGGTGTGTGTGTGTGTGTGTGTGTGTGTGTGTGTGGCACCAGGGTTGAATCTAGGGAGCACTGAGCTTCATCTCCAGCCCTCTTTATTATTTCATTTTGAGACGGTCCACTAAGTGGCCCAGGATGGTCTGGTCTTCCTGTCTCAGTCTCAGGGTAGCTGGCATTACAGGCATGTGCCACCAGGATCAACTATTGTCTGCTTTTAGTAGATAAAAGAAATTGAGTCACAGAAAAGTTGTGACTTGCCTAAGGCTATATCGCTAGCAGTTGAAGCCAGGATTTGAGTTTGGCTAAATACCTCCAGGCCTGTGTTTTTAACCACAGTGTGTTATACCCTGTCTTAGCGCTGCACTGATAAGATGTGTGACCTTAGGTCACTTAATTGCATTGATCTTCAGTTTCATGAGTTGTAGGAAACAAAATGCACAGAATAATTTCATAAGCAGTAACCTTTGTTTGCAAATTTAATCCTCACACTACCCCCAGACAAAGATGGTATTATTATCACCCTAATTTTACGTGTGGGAAGTTAGGACAGAGGGCAAGTAACAGCTGGAGGTGCTGTAGCTGGTGTAGAGACTGACGTCCAAACACAAGAGCTTAGTCCATGTATTTTGCTGCTTTTCCTTTCTCAGGGCTTACACCATCCCAAATTCTACACATTGAATCCTGGATTTTTTATTTTATAGTTAAAATAGCAATATGTTTGCATCATAAGGCTTTTTGTTTATAATTCTCCAAAGAACTGTTCTGTTCTATAAATGTACACGGTCTTAACAATGAAACATTGTGCTATTAATATTATATTATTATTTTTTAAAGAGTCACATGCGTAACAAACAGGATGTAACTGGGCATGTTAGGCAAGCTGTTGCTAACCATGAAGAAAACAAGGTACGAAGTTCTCATTATTACTCACGATTAGTCCTCAAATATCTCTGTATGTTCCGTTTCTTAATTTCTTCAATTTTGCAGGAAGTTTTAAAGAACCAAACAGCATGCCCTTCCGCCCCTGGCATATTCATAAGCTATTTTGGGGTGAGTCATCGGAATTCTGTGGTTTGTATATCCTGAAGGGAGAGAAGAGACACTGTATGGTTAGCATTTATTTGAAACAGCTAGCTGGGGGAAAAGTTCTTTGATAACAGTTCAACATTAGGTAATTAATGCCTGCGGAAGGATGTTTCCACTGTTAGAAGATTTTGCTTGTGTTCACATCTCTGGCAATAATAGCATGAAAATGTAGCACTTCAGTCTGAAAATTTCCAGCTTGATCTGGTACCTATAGAAGCTCTGACCTGATGTTGAGTTGAAATAATTCACAGGGAATAAACAAGTGGTGTATATATCTTGGAGTTTTTGCTGGCTAATGTCAAAGCAATGCTCTAAATTGCACAGAGTTATTGACATGAAAACACAGAGGCTAAACCATGTCTGTGAGGATCAACAGACTTTCCTCATAGATTTAGGTGAACGTGAGAAGAAATTAATCAGCATTGAAATACATATTGAGAAAATGTTCTTTTAAATTCCCTCTCAATTTTCTGATTATGCCAAGTAGAAAGTTAGAGTTTGGTGTTAGTGAAATTTAACTCTTCTCAGAGCAGGAAGTATATATCCTTGGGTTTGAATAACTACTGTGCATAGCACTTTTTTTTTTTAAAGGAACATTTTAGTTTTGGAAAGTGAAATTGGTTTTCAATTTATAAGGAATAGACCTTAAAATGTATTTATATGAAAACTTCACAACTTTGGTTATTAAAAGGAAGATATTTTTATGAACAAAAACAGAAAACAAAGTTGCCTAAGGCTCACCAGCTTACCCCAACAATCATTCTCAAATTGTATTCCATAGACCAGTGATGGTCTGTGAACTTTTTGCCTACCTGAAAGTGTCATGAGGAAAATGACTTCCAACCTGTTAGATGTCAGATGTGCTGAGTGTGTGTCTCCTGACGTAGAAGAATGAATTCGAACTCAAAGGAGGTTAAGAGTAAGGAAGTTTTATAGAGAGAAAGCTCCTGAGAAACCGGAGGGGGTTTCAAAAGCAGTGGGTTGCTGGTTGAGGGCCTTTGTCTAAGAAGATTTTATACAGAAAAATCACAATGTAGGTAGCTATGGGTCAAACTGCAGTCAAACTATAGGATTTCAAGAATAGTTGCTCACCTATGTTAATCCAACGGGGAAGTGAGGCACATAGCAAAGATATATAAGTAAAAAATGCAAATAATCATTTAGAAGATTGCATAATTTATTGACATTGCTTTATCACATGAAATATTTTTCCAGTAATACTGTATTTTTAAAAAGTATCAGTCTATCAGATTAGAAAAAATAACTAATAGTTTTAGAAGCACTAATGTAGAAGTATGTTTAAAACAAGAATATAACTCAGGAAAGTATGATGAAAAATACATATGCTGGAAAATACATACTCATCACATAGCTAGATGAATGGGAATAAAGAAACTATTGTACTGGTATGTTTGTAAGGTTATGTACAGATACAGTCTTTTCTAGTTTCCTCTTCAGAATCCAGTAAAGTGTCCAGTATATAGTAGAAATTTGTGAAAATTTATTGAGTGAATGAATGAGTTATGATTGTTGACAGGCAGGTATGATACAATCACCAGAGGATAATGTTCTATAGTAATGTAGTAATAGCTCATCAAGCTTTTCTATATTTTGTAAACATTGTCCATTTCTCTTTCCTTTCCAGACCACTTTGTTCTAAGTATATAAACAGTCAACTTCTGTGTACTAATCATTTTGTTAGTGTATCCTGACTAGAAGAAGGTGGTATTTTAGTTTAAAATAGGTAATTTAAGATTCTAGATTATATGCCACAACAGGAAACACAGGCTCGGTTGTGTTAGTGAGAAACAGTTTCAATATCTTAGTGGCTTCTTCCAGCAGCCCTTGTACACATGCTACACAATGGCTGGCATGAGCCTTTGCTTATGAGTCGCCTCAAAGTGTCTTCATGATAACCACAGCAGTGGATGTGGCAAAATGGATCTCCTTTTAGAGATTCTATTTGCATTTTCTCCTTCACCTCCTCCTCTCCCTCCCCTTCCTTCCTCTTTTCATTTCCTTTCTTTCTTTTAGAGTAATAAGTCCATGTCTGATATCAGTGGGATGAGGAAATGTGGTCCTACCATATAGCAGGAAAGTAGAAAGCCAGGAAGATTTGGTAGAATATAGTAATAACCAGTATATACACCTGCCTATTGTGAATTAAATTAGAGGAGTATGTTATTCCCTCTCTGTTCCTTTGGTATCGAGGATGCCAAAGTATTGCATTTCTGCACTTTCAGATCTCTAAACCACAGCCTGAATGTAGTGATCCCGTGACCACAGTGCCACCTGCACATTTCTGCCTTAGTTGTCAGGTCATCTACATCAGCAGTCCTTTTACCATATCTCTGCTCTTTGGTTTAAAGTCTCTCTCTATAAACCAAACCTTGCTCCTGAGTACATCTTCTCACGGGAAGAAAGGCAATTGCCTTACATCCTGGCCATAGAGAGTTCTTTTAATAACATTTTAAGACAGCTATGAATACAAGCTTTTCCAAAATATTCTGTGTGACTTCTCAGATAAAGAAATACAAATGGCAAATAAATATATAAGAAAATGTTCTACACCTTTAGTCATTCAAGAAATACAAATGAAAACAACATCTCACCCCAGTAAGATTGGCCAGCATCAAGAAATCATCCAATAACAAATGCTAACGAGGCTGTGGAGAAATAGGAACTCTGCTGCACTGCTGGTGGGAATGCAGACTGGTGAAACCACTGTGGAGATCGGTTTGGAGATTCCTCAGCAAAGTAGGTCTAGAGGTCCCATTCAACCCAGCTATCCCCCTTCTGGGGATTTTCCCAGAAGATCTGAAAACAGCATATCACTGTGATATATGTGCATCCATGTTTATAGCAGTGCAATCTGTAATAGCTAAATCATCCAATGTCCATCCACAGAGGACTGGATTAAAAAACTGTGGCATTTTTACACAATGGAATATTATTCAGCTGTAAAGAAAGACAATCTAGGGGCTTTTATAGGAAAATGATCACAATTAGAGACCATACTCATAAGTGAGGTAAACCAGATGTGCATGTGTAAACAGTGTATAGTATCATTAGTGTAGGAACCTGGAGGTGAGAATATAGATCGGGAGGTATGAAGGGAGACTGCTCAAGGGTAGAGAGCAATCGGGATGAAGGGAAGGAGAGGAGGAAGAGGGGGATAGCTGAGTAGGTATGTATGTATGTGCAGGATGGCTGACATGGTTGCACTGTTGTCTCATGTCATATTGATGTGGGAAACAATCAGTGATCAGCTGTTTGATCAATCTTGTATGTCTACTTGTATTGTCCTGAGTACACACTTTGAAGCTACCAACGTGTAATACAACAACCATTGTTGATCCCCTGCCACCTTATCTGTAGTTCGGTTTTTGTAACTGTTCTTGTGCTACTGTGTGTATGTTTGTTAGTGTTTTCTTGTTCTTTTACTTCAAAAAAAAAATTCTGTGTGAGGGTTTTAGACCAAGCCAGCTTCTAAGAAACTGATAAATTCTGAGAAAACCAAGCATATCGACTTTTAGACCAGGAAACTTGTGGAATACATCATTGTGCTACACTGCTACAAGATAGTTTTCATCTTATCCAATAATCACCCACCTATGCTTAAACTTTCTATTACTAGTCCGTCTCTGAGGCAGTGCCCCCTATGTATCTGTTTTGGGCTAACAAGTGGACTTCTGCAGTACATGAGAACTTCCACTCTGTAAGGGAATGTGAAACATCCCTCATTCTTACAATTTTTTAACACAACTTTCTTATAAATTTATTGGAAAAAAGAATTTTCTCTTTAAAAGGTGATCTTTTCACAGATACAATCACTATTTTTTATTTAGGCTTCTAAAATTAGTGGGCTCTCAGGCCAGATGGTTGAAATCAGACAACATATTCACGAAGGTCTGGATTTTCAAAATTATAAATAAAAAAGCCATCTGCCTCTATGTACAGAAGACAGGAGAGGTAGGGTTTGGGATATCTCCATGTGGTGGCATAAGCAGTCACGTCAGGTGACCGTGCTTTCCCAAAGTCACTTTGAAGGGGATTTCTTCCCACCCTGCTCTTGGTGTTGAACACATTACCAGAACAATTTCCAGAGCTTTACAAGGTTGCCCGGTGGACACAGACTAATCACCCAATCACCCAGCTGAATGATAAGGAGGGAGGGAGGGACCTTTTATTACTCCTCAGTCAGCTGTTGCACATCTAGACTTGTAGCTAATAATTTATTAGCCTCTATTTTGCAGGCTGGCTTCAGAAGGTAAGCCTCATAAAAAGCTAACAAGGAGATGCCTTTGATAAGCTGGTAAATCATTAAATAGAGAAATAACAAGTTGATTATGACTTACTGGAATACTTTAGACTGTGAAAGATAAACTTCTATTTCTGTTTCATAAGTGATATCTCCTCTCACCCTCAAAATATTAAATCTGTATTACTTGATGCAAAGAAAAAGAACTTCCCAGATTCTCAGATCCTAGTTGAATGGTGGAACTCAAGTCCTGAGGTATCATGCAGTTCTCCAGATCTGTTTGAAACAGTCCCCTGAAGTAGGGTTTCATTCTCTAGAACTGTCAGCCTGTCACTGGCATGGGAGGCACTCTGCTGGTGTCCTCTTGCTGTGTGCATCAATCCTTCATTTAAAATGTAAGATTAGAAAGGCAAAAGATTACTAAACACACAGAAGATTAAATCCACCTTTAAAAGTCTGACATGCCCCTCAGATTCCTGCTCCATGACCTCTGCGTTTGTCCCTCCTTCTGTCCAGAATGCCTTTCTCATGTTCACTGGACTGCAATCTCGGTGTCAGCTTCCTACAAAGATCTCACCTCCAGCACTGTTTAGCCCTCCTCCTGCTCTCTGCACAAAGCTGGGCAGTGCTGACGCGTTCATTTGTTTCTGTGTTTGTTGTCTGTCTTCTCTATGAGAATTCAGACTTCACAGCACAGGATGATGGTATAGGAAAAACTTCAGATTGTCTATAGCTGTTTTTCAGCATCTAGACTAAAGCCTACACCTTACCCACTGAACACTCAATAAGTATTCAAGGGATGGAAGCACAAATAGATGAATTAATTAATGCATAAAACTGGAAATGTCTATGGCTCCCAAGTTTTTCTAAACTTATGTAGTAAGATCAAAGATTAAAATAACTTTTTTGTGAACTATCATGCTGTGGCAGTCATATAATGTGGAAATCTCCTTTGGAGAATATAGCTACTTAGAATTTTTTCTTCGTTGTATTCATATTTGGATTAAAATGATTTTTAAAAGAATTGGATATAGAAATAAGGGTCTTAGAATAACAAAGTAAATCTTGATACCAAATACCACCTCTTGCAGTTTTTAGTAAGAAAATATTGAGTAATCTCATGGAACAAAGATGAAGACTTTTCGACATAGCTACTTGATGACAGCTAAAAATAGCACATTTTTAGATTTAAACATTTTTGTATGAAAGTAGACTTTAGAAACTTTTGACCGAAAGATACACTGTTTAAAATGATGTGCAAAAGGATTATCAACCTAAGGACCCATTAGCTGACGGGTGGATAACAAAAATGTGGTACATACCCAAATGGAATATTGTTCAGCCATAAAAAATGAAATGCTGTTATATTTGACAACATGGGTGAAACTGGAGATCCCAAAGTGCAGTAAACCAGGCACAGAAAGACAAATGCTGAACAGTCTTACCCATGTGTGGAATCTAATAAAAGATTTCGTAGAAGTTCAGAGTTCCAGAGCCTGGGGGGAAGCAACAGGGAGGAAATGTGGACAAGGGTTACTCAGGAGGCTGTAAGTGACCTTTACAGAGGAGAAGCGAGTTCTGGTGTTCGAGCATAGGGCAGGGTGAACATAGATAATGGTCAGGTAGTAAGGTATTTCAAACAAGCTAGACAACAGCTCCAAAGAAAACAACAAAGAAGTAGATTTTCTTACCCTAATTTGAATGTCACACAATGTACACATGTTTTAAAACAATTTTATACGTTAATTAAAACTAATATAAACATTGGAAAAAATGTGAAAATCTGAAATTGAAATCTCTTTCCTAAAATGAAAAGACCATAACATACCTGGAGCCAGAAAATCTCAAGAGGCTGCATCGCTCCTGCTTCCTGGAATGTTTCAGCAGCAGACTCATAAACAGTGTGATTCCACGTGCGTGTCACAGAGACACTGCTGAACTGGGCAGGGAGGGGGCACACAGCGCTGCATCTGAGCTGGGAGAAACACTGAGCATCTGCTCCTGCCACACTGCACCATGGAGTGGCAGGTCTGTGGAAAATAATTTGAAAAAAAATGCTCATCTATCCAGTGCCTAAGACTTTAGGGGTCCTCACTTGGACTGAACACTCTTTACTGAGATCTGGTGTCCTAGAGCCTCTCCAGGTGACACAAATTAAGCAGTTTAGAAATATTTGTGCCTATGTTCCATGGTAGAAATTACGAAGAGCAAGTATATAGGGGAATATAATTTTGTAGTAAAACACAATTTCAGTCATGCTTACTTGACAATTGCCTGGTGATCCACATAATTTTATTATAATTTCTTTAGGCATACATACCAAGCCATTCCTATGAATAGCTATGATGGTTATTTATACTCTTAGGTCAATTTCTTTAGAGACCAGCCTGAGGGAAGTTGTGTGGAGGGGAACACATTGTGTGTGCAATAAAAACTATATGGCTCCTTCCAAGTATGGGAATGCATGCCTATAATCCTAGCCTTGGGAGGCTGAGGCAGGAGGATGGCCACGAGCATGAGGCCAGCCTGGGCTCCATAGCAACACCTTGTCTCAAAAAACAAACAAACATGAAGGAATCGTATAGATCTGGAAGACACATTGTATAGACATGGAATAGTGACAAGTTAGTGGAATCAGGTCACAGGTCCTTTCCATTATAGTCATGGACCCTTAAAGAAAGACATCTATTCTCTCTTATCCTCACTTGTCTCAAGTGTAGAATAGAGGTTGGACTAAATATAACCTTTGCTTTCTATTTAACTTATTATAATGCATGATTCACTTCCTGAAATAATAGCACCCCTCAAAAACCCAAGCCAGAGATTTTTCCCAAATTCATTTTCTTGTAATAATTATTTTTACTGACTTTGAGTATAATTGCACAGAGGGCAGAAAATGTAGTCTAGTGATATTTGGTGAAATTTATGATGTTCTATTAATGGAATAACATATGGCCAGTTTTCATAAATGTTCCAAGTTTCCTTTAGAGAATATGCATTCTCTATTTGATATGTAGGTTTTGATGTGTGTCCATTAGATAAATTACCAATTATGTTGTTGAAATATTATCTATCCCTATTATAGTTTTGGTTCACTTTTTGTATTTATCATGTAAAAGTTATATTAAAAGTCCTATTTGTGATGGATGTAATCAACTTGTCCTTGCAACTTTGTGTACTTTTTGTTCTATACATGATGATCATATATTAGCAGACATATAAAAGTTTAGAATTGTTTTATTAGTGTTACGGTTGATACATTGCATCAACTTGAGAAGTTTAGAAGGTTAACTAAGGGTGACTCAGCAAGGAGCCAGGGTCCTTACATTGTAAACATCCTGAGCCTGTGCAAGAGGAAGGTATGGAGGTGCTATAGGTGGGTAGTCCAGATACAACATAAGGGAAGAAAAGAGGCTTGCTCCTCCCGCCTTTTGCTCTTGTTGCTTTGCTATCTTCTGCTGCTCTTGTGCAATACTACCCTGCCTTGGAGCCAATTAAATACGGACTAAAACCTCCACAAACTGTGAGCTAAATAAATCCTTCCTTCCTTAATTCTGGATGTTAGGTGTTTTGTCTCAGTAATGAGAGAAAAGTAACTAAGATAGAATTTGGTGCCAGAGAAGTGGGTACTGTGGACTATACCTGACCATGTGGTTCAAGAGCCTTTGGAACTGGCTTGTGCGAAGAGTTTGGAAAGGTTCAGAGATGTGGCCTGAAAGAGTAGACCTGGAATGCCTTAGGCTATTCTGTATGGGCGATTATGGTCAGAGCTCAGAAGTTCACAAAGCTGACAGAAAACCTACTGGTAAAGACCAAGTTCGGGAGGTTTCTACTGGGAAGGACTGCACTGACTGTTAGAGTCCAGACCATGTGTGTTATGGCTCGGCAGAAAGTTTGTACGCATTTTTCTTGTGTCCAGATACTTTGCATGAGACTGAGAGTAAAGATGGCTGACTAATTAATGTGGCAGAAGAAATTTCAAAGCAGTTGAATGCTGAGGTGATGGCATGGCTATTGTTCGGGTTTTTGCCAGATTTATGTTGAGAATCAAGAGCAAAGAGCCCAGCAGGATGATTTAAAATGTGAATTTGGCCAGAAAGGAAGCTCCAGTAAAGCTGTGGAAAGATAGAGCTCAGATCTTCATCGCTGACAAGGAACAGGAGAATAGGAAAAAGGCCTGAGGGCATAACAAGAAGCAGGCAGTCTCCACCCTTTGCAGCCTCAAAACTGCAAAAATGAAAGACCTTGCTTTGAGGAAAAAGCCACAGAGAGCCATGTTCCATAATGGTGGTGGCCATACTATGTTCCAGAATGGGAGCAGCATAGAAAATTTGGTCCTCAGAATTGGATTCAGAGTGCCCAGCAATCCAGGCACTTGACCTCTGCAGCCAAGAGAGAAGAAAGTGTGGCTACTGATCCAGCTGGCAGCAGACTTTGACATCATCCATGTGGCACCGGTTTTAGGTGCACATAGAACGCGAGAGTTGTGGGGTTAAGAAGGCTTCCAGCCCAATTTCAGAAGGCCTGGGAAGGCAGGCAGGGAGTCTGCTGTGAGGACAGTGTGTGAAGCTGCGAGAGTGAAACCAAAAGTCCAGTGGAGACCGCAGAAGTTTGAAAAAAGCCAGGAACGTGGCTCATCTAATGAGACCTGCAAGGAGGGACTAAAGCCAGCCCAAGGAAGAAGCCATGGGAGCTATAACCACCGGACATGCTATAGGGGTGGAGCCACTCAAGCCCTTTGGAGCTCATAACTTGCCACAGATGTCTGCCCTGCTGGACTGTGGACTTGGTTTGACCTCCATTCCTTTGTATTCTCCTGTTTGTAACATTGGGAATGGAAACATTTATCTAGTGCACTGAATGTTGGAAGTGTCTCACTTTTCCTTTGTACAGGGGCTCACAGCTAAGAATTTGCCTTGCATCTCGGAGGAGACTGGGGACCTGGACTTTTCAGCCATGCTGAAACTGTTAGGACTTCAGTAACTCTAGAGATGGACTAAATGCCTTTTGCATAAAGGGATGTGCATGAGTCTTTGGGGGCCCAGCAGTGGAATGTTACAGTTATAATGTAATATAATATTGATGGACTTAATACTAGTTCTTAAGAATTCTCAAACCTATGTTATAATGTTCAAGTTGTGAATTGATAAGAATAAGTATGTCTTTGTATCTGGAAACTGGTTTAAAGAAATGTGTCTGGTTGCCAAGTTCACAAGGGGTGTATGGTTATGGTTGATATATTGTGTCAACTTGAGAAGTTTAGAAGGTTGTTAACTAAATGACTCAGAAGGAGGCCAGGGTCCTTACTTTGTAAACATCCTGAGCCTGTACAAGAGGAGGGCATAGAGATGGTGTGGCCCCAGTGCTGTGCCACCCTGCCTTGGAGCCAGCTGATTACAGACTGAAACCTCCACAAACTGTGAGCTAAATAAACCTTTACTTCCTTAATTTTGGGCATTGGGTATTTTGTCTCAGCAATGAGAGAAAATCACTGAGATAATTAGTATGTGTTTATAGTACATTATGTTTACATTTCTTGTGGGGAGTTGGTACATCCTAATTCCTTTTGCATCCCCTTTCCTTCCCTTCCCTCTCTCCTTCCTCTGTCTCGTCAGCTCCTTCCCCTTGGAGAAAGGTCTATCTCCCTACTTCTTATTATCTGCCTCGTATTTTGCAATTTATTTATACTTTTGGTTTCTCATATGAGAGAAACAATGTGATATTTAAAATTGTGTGTTTCATTTATTTCACTTAACACGAAGGTTTCAAGGTGCATCCATTTTCCTACAGATTATTCAAGTCTACCTTTCTTCATGGCAGAGTAGTAAACAGCCCATTTTCTTTATCTGTTCATCTGCTGATGCACACATGGACCACTTCCAAAGCTCTATGAATTGTGCTGCTATAAACACTGGTGTACATGTGTTTCTGTAATACAGTATTTTAAACTCTTTTGGGAAGATACCTACAAGAGGAATAGGTGCATCACATAGGATTTCTGGATTACTTTACATGATGTTAGCCAATCTCTAGGCAACTGAAATGTTGGCCAACAGCACAACAACCTCATGTGAGACATTGGTCAGCCGCTTCCAGGTTCCTACTCGCATACCCTGAGAAACAATTTGGGAGTAATTAGTTACATGGCAACAGACAAGACACAGTCCCATTCACTTTAATTTGGGTAATTATTCTTTTCATTATACTCTCCTCTATGTTTCTTAACCTATCATTACCAGCTCTTTGTCTCTTTGCATAAAGTGCAGTTTAATTAGATCTAGCTCCTAGCTCACCATTTTTTTCTTCAGTTTATACTAACCTGGTATTTAAATCATTTAGTCAGTCATCTTGTTGATTTTTAATGCTGGCAATTATATTTTTCATTCTTGGAAGTTCTGTTTATTTTTTCATATCCTTTTGCTCATTTATGATAACTTCTTTTGCTTCCTAGTTGGCAAATCATACTTCTTTTTTTTTTTTTTTTACTATTGATGGGATTTAAGTGGGGATTCTCCAAGTTTCAGTAAGGATTTACTTTTCTTTTTGACATGATCCTGGAGGATTACCAACCTAGAATCATTCATTTTCTGATATTGTCTTGAGGTTCCAAGACTTGCCAGGAAAATAAATTACTCCCCATAATGGGAAGTTTAGGATTTTAAAACTCTTTGCTCTTCACTGAGCAAAGGATTGTGACAAACAATTTACAAATTAAAAGTGACACTTGCTCACAATTTAGCCAGGTCTGGGTGCCTGCAGACAGCAGAGAAGTGAGGGCAGAGATGATTCCATGACAGCTGTGTCTCCAAGAAGACTGGTCAGTCCTTCACTGAGGTATGAGATGAAGGCAGTTCTTGGAGTTGGCCTCTACAGGGACAACTAAAGACATTCTTGCTGGATTTTTTCTTTTGTAGTTCTATTGTTAAGAATGGCCAGTTACTCTGTGTCCAAGCAATTTGAGCATAATAAACACACCATTCTTTTTAAAAATATGCAACTAGGGCCAATCATACTTTTACATTTCATTTTAAGCACAGTATTGACACCTACATTTAATAATTATTAGTGACATCAGTCATTTCTAATTTTAAGACCTACCAGTTTCAAGAACTATAGAAGTAATCTGTTTTTGAAAGAAGATTTTTTTTAAGAGCTGCTTTTGCTTAATGATATTTAGGCTTTATAAGGGAGACGAAGAGACACCTACCAGACCCTAGATAAGAAATTCCTGCTTTCTAAACTATTAGTAATAATAGATCAATTTTTATTTCTATTTCTTCTTCCTCCATTTTATTTAAATTTAGTATTTCTTTTTTCTTCTTTTTCTTGATTTTAACTCGCAATGTTCATTGGGTATTGATGTAATTTATTGTTTTTTTCCCTACCCAGTACAACATGAAGAGCAATCAATCTCCTCTAAGAACTACATTGGCTCCATCCCAGTTTGAGAAGTGGTGCTTTCATCATTTTGTCCCTTAAATCTTCCGTTGCATCCTAAATGTTTTCCTCACAAAAATTTATTGAAGAATTCACTCTACTGAATGCAATAAGAAACAACTACAACAGAGGTACGTAGGAGCAGAGAAAGGAAATAGAAGGTAAAATGATTGGGTATTGTCAATGTGCTATTATGGCTTAGATAATAAAAAATTCTTAAAGTTGGTAAGATTTCAGTTAAAATGAATAACTAAAAAGGTAAACATTCACAAATTGATGCCTTTCTTTAAACCAACATTTAGAAAATTAAAGGGTTTAGAAAGACCTTCCCACAATAGCCACTATAAAAACAAAGCACCCTTGAAACTAGCTTATCAATACAGGATGAAAGTATAAGAAACTACAAAATTATATTATGAGTTATGAAAAAGATAAGAAAATAAAGAAGTATGTTATGTTCATGAATGAGAAAAATATTAAATACATTTATTTTAAAAATACACATATATCCTGAAACCTCAGTGGAACTATGATGAGAAATGTACTCATGATTCTGAAGTTTATCTGAGAATAGAAGAGCATAAAAAAAGCATATATTCCACTCCTCTCCCTTTGGGTGAGTGGAGGTCTTGGCTGAGTGAGGAAGGCTGGAGATGGCAGGAAGGGGAGGAGGCAAGCTGGGTGCAGAGAACCATCCACCACCTGGGTGTTGTGGCCTGTGAGTTTCGAAGTGGCTCCAGGAAATCTCTAGCAAGACTTTGGACATTTTCCATTGAGAGGGCTTAAATATTTTTCAGTCGTTCAAAAAAATTCGCTGAGTTAGATGGGATTCTATGAAGTAGGGGAGGAACAGTGAACAAAATCGTGTTCTATCTTTAGGTAATTTGGTTCTAGCTGGGGAAGATGACACGGGACTTGAATTTTGTGGAATGATTCATAAGTCTCATAAGAGACCTGCAGAAGCTGGTCAAGATTCTAATGGAGTAAATTAGCACCTTCTAAACTGCCGTGAAGGACCAGTGGTTTTTTGCTCTGGGGCACACAGATAGTTTTGGACTTACTAGACCTTTTGTTTGGTTGATATGGCAATATGAAGGTTTCTACACACACTTACTTTCTGTTCCTATTTCCTTGCTGAATATTAATAAATCATTCATGATTGGCAGGCGTTCTTGGATCAGTCTGAGTAGTACAGAAGTGAAAAAAAAAAACAATCGGGAAGAAGACACAGTACTATAGACAAGCTAGTTCTGAATGGAAGTTGGCTTTGAGAATGAATTTTCCTCACTCCATTGGTATTTCACAGGGCACCCCTCATTCATACAGGGATACTCAGAATCTATAGATGGCTGTCTCTCCACCCTTAAAGTTGCCTTACATGGCAGTGGCATGCAATACGAATAGTAGCAAGCGATGTACTACAGTAGATAGGGAATCAGGCTCCAGATTAGACCATCCTCAGCTCACATCCAAACTCTCCACTCTCCACTTCTGTGCTAGTAGATGTTTTGGGAAGACTTCGTTCCATGGGAAATGGAATCTAATAGAACAGAATATGGGTACTTTTCTAGAACAGAAAAAAATAGGTAAAAACAGAGAGCTTTCAGAGAGTATATGTTCTTTCTCTAGATGCTGAGAAATATTGAACATTTTAGTTTCTGAAGACCCCAAAATAAATAAATGGTTTAATTTCCCAAACCAAGTTCAAATTCCCTTTTTTTCTAATTCCTTGGTCTCTGAGAATCTTAGTCAAATAGTAACAGTAGAAATTGCTGTTCACTTTAGAAAAAGTTTCAAATCTCTCTACACGTTAGTTTTCCTGTCACAGGAAATATAACTACTATATACACCTTGTAGGGTTCAGAGTATTAAATATACTAATGCTTGTAAAGTATGAAGGACCAAAATATTTTACTGAGTTAATATTAGCTGTTCTCTTAGAATCAATAGTTGAACAGGTCATTACTTGTTTGTGTGTATTGTTTAACTCTGTGTGGAATTTCTAAATGCAGGACTCTTGTATATAATTTCCAAAAGACAATTTCTTGATTTTTTTCTTTTCTCATTCCCATATAGATAAAAGAAACTTGCCATTATATTGTTGTTTCCACGGGTCTAGTTAACATTTGTATTTTGCACTGGACGCTGTGGGGCCCACTTTTCCTGTTATGGCTTTCATGCAGAGAACTTGTGTCTTTGCCTTGAAGAAGATGAGATGACAAAAAAAAGAAAAGGAAAAACAGACCCCAAAGGGCAGCTCGGGGCGGTGAGGCGGCGGAGGGGTGGAAAGGTCTGAGTACTCACGTTTCTTCCCACAGGAGCCTCGGCTCTTTGCACCCTCGGATAAAGTTGTCTCGGACTCACGTCAGCCCCTGTCTCTGGCCAGAAGCCTCAGGCTATGCCAGTTTATCCCTTGATTTGGAAATGGTCTCTGCCTGTCAGACACAACTATGTCTGAAATTCAGATTAAAGTCTGTGAGTCTTTGGGGAATAAAATAGAAGGGGAAGCTGAAAATTTCCCTGCCTACCTTGAAGGGCTGCCCTGGGTGGGCGTTGTTTCCTCAGGGAGCATTTATCTTTGCAGGTGTTTTACAGAAGCCTCGTCAGTCAGAGGGCATGAGTCATCTGGCTGTGGCAAGATTAGAAATTCCTGCAGCATGATATGTAAGTCCAGTGTCTGAGGCGGCAAAGAGGAAGGGAAGAGCCCTCCGCAGCCCTCAGCCCTCACTCTCCCGGGGTTTTATCTTCCTTCAGTTTTGAATACGTTCAGATGGGCTCACCCCTCTTCTAACCTGTTTTCTCCTTGCCTGTTTCCTCTTTGTTCTTCTTTCTTTCCCTTTGACTTTCTAAAGCTGTGAAATACTATCATTTCAGTTGAAAATATAAAGGGTCATAGGAAATGTGACTGTGGGTGTGTGGGTGTGTGTGTACACATGCCCAACTGGCGGATTAGGTGGTGTTAGGGAGAAAATGAATTATGAGTGACAGAGGAAGCAGAGACGGGGAAAAGACCTGGAAAGAGAAGCTCAGAGGAGGGTGGAAGGCAAGGAGTCTCAGCCTACTGAACTCGGTGGTGAAAAGAAGAGTCTGTGTTTAATCCGGACTGGAGACTTCATCTGCTAGATTCTGCTCTTCTGTTTGCAGACGCGCGGCTAAAGAAAACAAAGGCTATTGCAGCTGCTCTTTCAGGAAAAGACTATCACTGCAATTCACCTTGGTTACTTTTTTAGATGTTTAGGTGCTAGTACATTTCCAGCCTAGTTTCTGTGTTGGAAATTGCAACGCGGCTTGAGCTAATGCAAGACGGGCCTCGGGTCTCCATTCCTGCGTTCTCCTCAGTGCTCCTCCACTCACACAGGACTACTCAGAGTTCTGCATGTGGCTGTCTCTTCACCCTCAAGTTAACGTCCATGGCGGTGGCATGTGGATTACTAATAGTAGCAAACAATCTACTACAGTAAATAGGGCTTCAGGCTCTGGACAAGACCATCCTTGATTCAAATCCTAAGTCTCCAACTCTCTACCTCTGTGCTAGGAGACTGGCTAGTTTTGATGAGGGAGGTGTTTCTATCTCACTCATTTGAAGTCTCCTTGGCCTGCCTTCCTGAAGCCAAGAGATACAAATCTAAATACCCAAATATTAAAACAGAATCACGTAATCCACTAGAAGATAAGATAGCTAAAACCCTTGAAGACATAGATATAAGCAAGGACTTTCTAAACAGAACCCTAATTGCACAAGAAATAACATCAAAAACAAATAAATGGGATTATATCAAGTTAAAAAGCTCCCACACCACAAAAGAAATAACTATAACAGGGAAAACAAAGCCTACATAATGGGAAAAATTTTGCCAACTATTCCTCAGACAGAGGACCAATACCTAGAATATATAAAGAACTAAAAAGCATTATGCCCCTCAAGATAAAAGACTCAATCAAACATGGGCAAGTACAATAAATAGACATTTCAGAGAGATACAAATGGACAATAAATACATGAAGAAATGTTCAACATCCCTGACCATTACAGAAGTGCAAATTAAAAACACTGAGATTCTATTTTAGCCCAGAAAGAATGGCCAAGAAGAAATCAAATAATGACAGTTGCTGGTGAGGCTGAGCGGGGTGAGGTGTGGTGGGGGGAGGAGCCTGTCTGTATTCTTGGTGGGACTGTGAACTACTACAACCATTATACAGGTCAGTATGAAGATTCCTCACAAAACTAAAATTAGAAATTCTATTTGCCATAGCTATTCCTCTTCTGGATATCTTCCCTTTCTTGGTTACTTTTCTCTCGTTGCTGAGACAAAATACCCAACACCCAAAATGAGGAAGGAAAGGTTTATTTAGCTTACAGTTTGTGGAGGTTTCAGTCCATACTTGGCTGATTCTGAGGCAGTGGCACATGGCAGAGGGCAAACTGTTCAGGGTAGCAGAGCACAGCAAAAACAGCCAGAGCAAAAGGGAGGAATGGCTGCAAGCAGCCTCTTCTCTTCCCTTACATTGTAAACAGCCTACCCCCACCCAGGGGGCGTGTAGCTCTCATACAATCTCCATGCCTTCCTTTTCCATAGGGTCAGGATGTATACAAAGTAAGTACTCTGGCTTCCTGCTGAATCACTCAGTTAAACCTCCAGATTCCGCAAGTTGACACAATGTATCAACCATAACATTCCCCCAAGAGTTAAAGACATCATGTTACAGTGCTACATGCATAGACATGTTTACAGCAGCATAATTCGTAATAGCTAAATCTTAAAGTGACCTATATGTCTGTCAGTGCATGAGTGGATAAAGAAAATGTGGCATTTACATACAATATAGTTCTACTCTGCCATAAAAACAAATACATTTGGTCATTTGTAGGAAAGTAAACATATTATACAACAAACGTACTAATAAAACACATCCTGATTTAAAATGAAAACCTGCAGGTATAGATGCCCTCACCTTACAGGACTGCATTCAAGTCAAAGAAGTAGGATGTTCCTGTTTAAGCCCGAGATCCCATTTTACCCCTGAGAACCCAGAGGCAAAGAACCTGAGCAGATAGGTTAATTTTGTTCCCCAAAATAAGGTAAGTTTTCCTCCCACGATTATTTTTACTTTGAGGACACCTAGTGGCCAGTTATTGGCTGTGCCCTTTAAAGGCTCTCTCAGGATGTAGCAAGAGCAGGGCAATTTGTTTTCCTCGCTGCCTTCACACTGGCAGCTGGCATCTGCCTTGAGCTTGAGGATGAGCTGCTGTGTCCCACAGAAAAACAGGACCTTTGCCAGATCCTCATTCCTGCAGCCTTTCACTGTTAAAGTTCTTTTAGCCTAATTGTTTCACAAGTGGGCTTTAATGGGCTCACTGTTTATTCCACCCAAGAAGATCTGTTTTTAAAACCTGAAGAATGGTCACAGCCTGGTCAATTCATCAACTAATTAATGGACATAGATAACTTTGGGCAAATATGTTGAGGGGAATTTAAAAATCAGACGCAGATCTAGGAGAAAAGGAATTTTGACCTCCTTGTGCTGCTTGAGCCTGTTTTTCTCTCTTTTTGGTGGGGGGCATTCTGGGGCTGGGGATATAGCTCAGTGGAATAAGCACCTGCCTAGCAGGCTCAGGGTTCTGAGTTCAATCCCCAGTACCGCCAAAAAAAAAAAGAAAAAAGAAAAAAAAAAAGACAGCAGGTCTTTGACTCTTGGAGGCAAAGTATTCTTTCCTAGTTGCATCCTCAGAGTCAGCTACCTGGTAATATTTTTGACACTACTTTTCCTTACCTGTAAAATGGAGGGGATTGCACTTAGCTGTTGTGAAGGTGGTATGAAAGCTCAAGACAGCTGGCTTAGTGCCTACTGTCTGTCCCACGCTAAATAATTGTTACCCCACCCTACCCGTTCTCCTCACGCGCAGGAGCCCTGCCTGCAGTCTGCTAGGCAGAAGCACTCACTGCCTCACACAGGGCCCTGAGGAGGGCGCTCTGCTTCACCTCAGCCGTGTCTCAGTCTCATAGCTCACGCTTCCCATTTGCAATTCAGATCTACACACTTGCCCTGGGTCCCTCTTACAACACTGTTCTAGAAGATCAAAGTAAATAACACAGAATTAAACCTGTACAGGCAAATTGTGTGATAGTTTGAGACCTGGGTTCAAAGCTGGCTAATTTCCTAGTAAAACCCCTGATTGCTCTGGAATGAAGAGGTGAAATGATCAGCTCACGGATCATTTGTGTATACACACACACACACACACACACACATACACACACACACACACACACATATATATTCATTTAGCATAAGTTTAGACAAGATGGTTTCTGAGACCCTCATTGTGTTTAACATAAAGTACTAGCACTTTAATGCAGCTCAAGGAACCACATCAGCTATTCTCTGTCCACTGCTCGTCCTGGCTAATCACATTCTATTTACTTTTAAAGATCTCCTTTGAACTGAGCTGCTTTCTGCCTTGCGACATTAGCACATGATTTTCTTCTTTGATCCCTTATTTTCCTAGTCTTCGTCTGGCTAACTCCTTCCTACTCATTCTTTAGGATTAGCTTAATTGTTCTTCCCAAGGAGAGTTCTTCCTTGGCCCTAGCCCGAATATGGTCTCTTCCTGTATTTCCTTTCCTTTTATTTTCCTTCTCCTTGCACATCATCCTCTTTCTCTGTCTGTCTCTGTGTCTCTGTGTCTGTCTCTCTCTCTTTCATTGTTTGTCTTCACTCATAATGTATAATGAGTAAGAATCAAGCCACACCTGTGGTGCTTGTTTATTTCCTAGTAAGGCGCCCGGTTCATCCAGGGCGTTCCATACTAATGGGCTGCAGTCCAGCAGTTCTGATGATCAATTTATGACTTATGACTCATTTCCACACTCTAACATTTCTTGTGACAAAACTTTTGTTTTGTTCAGCAGTCTCCTGGGGAATCCCCTTTGCCTCAGAAGTTATTTTTCCTTACTGAGAGTTTCAAGTGAACAGTGACTGGCTCTTTAGAAAGATTCTTTATAAGACATTCAGAAGTTTTTTGGTCTTAAACAGTCAATTCAGATTATACTTTTTTACACACTTTCATGCAAAATTTTCTTAGCTCAGATCCAATGGGAGCAAATACCCATCACAACAAATATCTTCGTGTAGTGAAAAGTTGTTTCAAGCCGTGACCATGTAAAGTGAGAACTCATCCAAACAGTCTGAATCTGTCCTTCGCAGGTTTGCAGTGAATAATGCACATTTCCACAGACTTCATCCTTTACCTGTGACGACACCATGCTGAGAGCGAACTACTGAGAAAAGCACCAAGGATCGCTGACACCCCATGTCCATAAGCGCCTGGGCATTAAAAGGTTTATTGATGGGAATTTCTCCTTCTCCTGACATATCTCCCTGGCATGAGGTCTTGGAGATGCAAAATTTCCAGGAAACTGAAATATTCAGAAGTATGTATTGTTAGTGCTTGTGGTATGGTTTTGAAATTGGCTTGTATTTGATTTCTTGTTAATACTGCTTTTTAATATTAGAAATAGCTAGTAATTGAGCTTAATCCTTTTTTATTTGACTTATAAATTGCTGTTAACTTTATAGTATGAAAAGAAGTATATTCAGATCACTAGAATTTTCAGCTCATTGTTTTTCAAAAATTAAACTTTGAAATGCACACACGTTACAGTTACGACTTGACTCATTCTGCTGCAGCTTGGTTTTCCTCAAAGCAGAGCCAAAACCAAGGGCTGATGTGAGGTGATTCCAAGAATATGAGACAGAGAGAGGGGAAAGCATAAGGGAGAGTTCGGCGCAGGGCACGTTACGGAGGGCACTGCTGCGAGCATCTGGCCTGAACTCCCCAGGAGCCGCGCGGGTTTTTGAGGTCCCCCAGTAATACTCTAGGTATCCCTCCCCCTGACTGAGCTCCCGAGTCACACTCAGTGTAATCCTATTTTGTTTGACTGTTGGCCCCAGGAACTTTAGGGCCCTGTGCGCCTGCAAAACACAGGATCAGTGACTTTTCTGAGGCAGAAAGGACAAAGATCACAGGGATTTTAGTAAGGTGCCTTTGGCCTATGGCTGAGTTGGGTTTCACTGTATTTGGAGCTGTGTCTAGAGCCTGCCTGAAATCAGAGGTGTGCCTAGGAGTTGGGCCGTGGAGTCCAGATGCGGCTGCTAGCCGTTCACACTTCTGCTGATAGACTAAATATGTGCATAACTAGTCCCATGAACTGGGATGTGCCACAACTGTATTATTGTTGTTGAACGTTATTTATTAGAAAGTCAGGGTAGGTGAGTGTATGAACCCGGAAACCATCTTGCCCTAAGTGGTGGTAGCAGTGTGCAGAACGCTTTTCCTAAAGTGGAGCCAACTGCAGCGCCCTTCTCACTGCTTCGCTCATACGTCTCGCCTGCACTTCTGAAACAGTCCACTTTGTATAAACCTGAATTTTTGTCTCATTAAATTGGAGAATAAAATAGCAGGCAAAAGGAGAGAGTTAGGGAAGTATTTATTGGGAACAATAAGAAGAAAAATTCTGGTGGGATGTCCCCCAAGAAGCATTTCCAGAGGTGGAAAGTGTCAAAGTGTTATTGCTTTGGCCTTATCTACGTAGATAAACAAAGTGCAGGGACTTGTTTTGAACAGGTGGCTTTGTGGATTCAGGGTTTAAAGAAAATTAGTTATTTGACTGGTTTACAGGAAGCTGAGTAAAAAGGAAACTGGTTACCATATTTTTAAGTTTGTTTTAAGTCCAGCCTGGAGGTTAGGGAGGAGCTGTCAACTGATACAGTATAGTATATCTTTTCCTTGGGAGAAAAAGGCCTTTTTAAAAAAGCTGAACTAGCTGTTTGAATTAGCTCTTAACCCAGTGCCTATTTTCCTCGTACAATATTCAGCTGACTATTTTAGACTCATCTCTGGTACATTAGTTAATATGATTTGACCTCAAATATCAGATTTCTAGGAAACCTTTCCACATTGGTGCAGTCAGAAGTAATTTCTCTTCTTTTTGAACTCTTGTAGTCCTTTACAATAAAATTTTAATAGGATTTGTCAAAATCTTTTTTCAAATATCTGGTTATTTCTCTCAACTCTCTGTGCTGTTTTACTTTGTCAATTGCCTTCCTTCACTTTTTTGAAAACTTGGTTAATTTCTAACCACTTTACTCAGAAAACCTGTAATCCCCACACACCCTCTACGGTTTAGTGTAAGCAGTCCTTGAAATGATCTGTCTTCTGCTGTCTCCCCCAGGTCATCCTATGTGAGACCCTGTTGTAACAGACCAGACCACCGTTCTCAAAGGAAAGTAGCTCGTCTTTCATTAGCGCTTTCCGGTGCCGCCTTACTGTAACACACACGCAGTGAAACTGAGTTTAATTGCCTTGTGTCTAACATCTTGCTCCTTACATTTAGTGATTCCGTTTCATCCAGTTCTGTGTTGCACAGTCTAGCATAATGACTCGCATAGTACCTCTTTTAAAAATATTTGTGTAATGCTAAGGGAAAACCCCTGAAATCTGTTGTTTCTCTCAGAAGCTGGGGCTATAAAAATACCTCTGACTAGAGTCAGTGGACAGCTTCAAATTGCATTTCTATGTAAGAAACACTAGGTATAAAAACATCAGTGACTCAAGTTTTTAGATGCCTGCAGGTAAGATTTCTTTTTTAAACTTTAAATCAAAACAGTGACTCATGCTACTTCAACAGAAGAGAGAAATGAGGGGACATGCAGGTGAGGCACTAGATGAGGCAAATTAGGTTTGGA
Source organism: Dinomys branickii (assembly GCA_004027595.1). NCBI lineage: Eukaryota > Metazoa > Chordata > Mammalia > Rodentia > Dinomyidae > Dinomys > Dinomys branickii. The sequence continues at coordinate 67,691 of PVLD010010245.1, forward strand.
TTTTGCAAACCCGTGTGGTCATTGTCTACCTGGGCTTCTCCCTGTGTGTGTGGCAGTACTCACAAAATGAGTCGTTTTAATGTGTGTGTGGTACAGCAAAGAAAATGACCTCACACGCTGCAAAAGGAGATTCTGAATTGATTACATCACAGTAAATTTGTAAAGCCTGTGTCTTCACATAATCCCTAATATTTAGTTCCACTTTTCTTTTTCTATTTTTATAGCTTAGCTTTAGCTGGATCACCACATAAATTTTCTCACAATATGAAAAATATTACAGAGATAGGGTCAAATAATACATTCTTAGTGTAAAAATGATCATTCCCTTCAATTTTGAAAACTCCAGCCTCTGTGGTCCTCATAGGAAAATCAAACTGTGCGTGTTTGCAAGATGTCTGTAGTTTAACCAGAGGAGAAAAGTTCACATTTCATAGTAAACGTGAGACTTATAAAGCAATCTCCAAGAGAACTGACATTTAAATTTTATTACTCATGGAATGATAAATGACTAATACTTTTCTTGTTGCTGAAACAAAATATCTGACAGTCAAATTTAAAAGGAGGAAAGGTTTACTGGGCTCGCAGTTCGTAGGGGTTTCAGGTCACAGCTGGCTGGCTCCAAGGCGAGGGCCTGGCAGAGGGGCACCGCACAGGAAGAGCAGTTCCTGGCGGCAGAAGGCAGCAAAAAGAACAGCAGCAGCTTCTCTCTGCCCCATTTCTCTATCCGGGCTACTTGACTGTGGGCTGCTACCAAGGACTTGTTGCATGTACAAGTATACACACGTGCATGTTCGTAATTTTTACTGCCTTGCAAAGTTCAAGCATTTGAAGGGAATTGCAATTTAGGCAACTGTGTAGGGAGAGGGAAGGGTGCTTTTTTGCATGGGAGGCCTGGTGCCGCAGGCAAACCCAGTTCACCCACCGTTCCGAGGCCCTTCCGGAGGCTGGATGAGTCATGGGAGACAGTGAGTGTGGTGACTAAGCCGGGGCAGAGCCATAGCTTCCCACTAAGTCATTTCATCTCCCTGGGCTGTTTCAGTTTTCTTGTCTATAGGACCTGAATAATAATAAGACCATTTCACAGGAGTATGTGCTAAGGAGATGAGATTGATACATATACAGTGCTTAGGACACAAGCACAAAGTGAGTACTGTCCTCTCTCTCTTCTCTTTCCACTTTTTATTCCTTGTGTTTTTCCCCTTTTCCTACTTAGTCTCTTGGTGGACAGAAGAAAAGAAATGGGCCAGGAGACATAGGAAACACTGGAAAATGAATTCAGTCAGATAATTCCTGTAAGCAGTCGTGTTTGCCATACACTCTGCGGTCCTTACCGTCAGTCCCCCTCTGTCCCGGGAGAAGAGGCTGCGGGAACCAGAGTTCTCTATCCCGAGGCTCGCAGCCCACAGTGACCGCTTATCCTTTGTCACCTAAGGGTTCACCAGATTCTGGCCATATTTCTCCTCAGAGTAGGGCTGCAAGGTAAAAATGATCCCGGAAGAAGTACCTGGTTTCCTAGACTCCGTCATCTGTCCATAAAAGAAAGAAACACGCTCCTGGTTTTGAGCATCGCTCGGCAGCTCCAGCACAGAGCGAGCAAGTGGAGCGAGCTGGGTCTCAGCTCCCACCCACGCCCGCAGCGACAGTGTGTGCATCACTTCGGGACGCCGCCCTCTCCAGTCCACACGCCTTTATACTACAGTCAGAACAGCTACCCGCAGTGATGTTGAGCACTCACTGTGCCACCTGCTGTTCTAAGCACACTCCGTGTAAAGGCCTTTATCCTCAGAACTACCCTCTGTGGGAGACACCGTTATCCCCCCAACAAATGCGAAAATGAAGGCCCAGAGGAGCGAAACAGCAGGGTCAGGAGTAGCCGGCCTGGCCTCGGAGCCTGCTCTCACAGCCAGTCCGTCAGCCACCCGAGGTCTTCCTCTCTGAAGGCCGACCGGCAGCCATAGGCCCTGTCGTAGCAATACTGCATCACGCCTTCCACCTTCGTTCTTCCCTTGGACACTCATTATTCTTAAAAGTCAACTCGGGCAATAATCACTTATTTTTCTCTATTGTGTTTGATTTTATATTTCTCTCCTCTAGCAGAATGTTCAGTTTCCTGTCCCTGGTCCAGCATGAAACATGGTACAAAAGCGTTATACTTGTCAGTCTGTGGCATTAAAGATCGTATGTTGAGAACTTTTTTCAAGGATATAAATGTGTAAACATGTTCACGTGTATCTGGTTACACTTATGGAACTGAGAAGCTAAAATCTTCCTGGCGGATTGCCTGCTATTTAAAGAAAAGGGGAGCAGCGCGGTTATATTTCGTTACGTTCTAAGAAGTGTCGTTATTGACTGGTTGGCACTAGGTGGCGCTAAGGAGCCTTGTAGGGAAGCTCGAAATCCTCACGTCGTGTTCAAAATAATTTAAGGATTTTAAAAAATGTTTTGCAAACGAGTGCATTATATGAGCCAGTTATTTAACTACATTCGCTCCACAGTGCATTTTTTTGATCTTCTGGCTATTTTATTAGTATTTAAGTGTAAAAGTCTTGTAATTTATTTCTTCTAGTTTCCCAATGTTTAGAGACAAATTTCAGTATTTGGGTAAAGATTCTATTCAGTAGTTGAGATTCAAAACCCCAGATCTTTCTCGACTCCTTATCTGAATCCCATCTCCCTTTTAAAAATGTGCAATATGTTTGCAGACATCAACACTCTAGTATGTTTTGAAAACTACCATAGACTCTGGACTAGCACTGAGGGTTTTAAAAATTTTCTTTTGAACAAGAATTAAAATATTTCTATAGGTCAAACAATGTATAGCACCGGTTCACTTCTATAGTTCTACCCTTGACTTTAAACAAATCTTTGAGTTTAAACAAATCTGGTACACAGGTTTGTACATATTAATGGGATATATTATGTATATTATATAATATATATTATTTGCATAAAACAGTATGCAATGTTTTAGTCAGGTTAAACATCTTTCTTTTCAAATATCTATCATTTCTTTATGGTGAAAACATTCCATATATTTCTTCTGGCTTTCTGAGATGTATGGTGCACGACTGATATCGATCTTGCCCACCCCACTGTACAACAGCGAGCCAGAACTCTGTGCTCCTGCCTAACAGTACCTTGGTCCTCACTGATCAACATTTTCCCATCTTTGCTTCTCTGCTCCTCTTGCAGGCTCTGGTAATCACCCTTCTCTGCTCAGTGGCTGTAACATCACTGTTTTAGATTTCACATATGAGTGAGATCAAGAGCTACTTGTCCTTCAGGCCTGGCTTATATGAAGTAGCATAATGGCCTCTATTTCCACTCATGGTATTTTAAATGACAGAATTTCAGCATTTTAGAATAGCTGAGAAGCAGTCCATTGTGTATATGATCCCGTTTTCTTCGTTCATTCATTGGTTTACAGACACTTTGGCTGTTCTCATTTCTTAACTACCAAGAATACTGTTTCCATGATGGTGGGGAGTCACTTATGTCCTCAATGTGTTGATTTCACTTCCTTTGGATGTGGAGTCCAAAGTGGGATTGCTAGATCGTATGGCAGTTTTAGTTTTAGTTTTTAAAAGAACCTCCACAGTGTTTTCCATAATGTTCATACTAATTTATATTGCAGTTAACAGTGTACAAGCATTCCCTTTCCTCCAATCCTTGCCAACATTTGTTATTTTTAGTCTCTTTGAAAATCGTCATTCTTGCTAAAATGAAATGGTGTATCACTACAGCTTTAACTGCGATATCTCTGACGATTTGTGATGTTGAGCATTTTTAAACACATCATTTGGCCATTTGTATGTCTTCTTTTGAGAAATGTCTACTTAGAACTATTTTATCGGGTGGTGCTGTTGCTGTTGAGTGGTTTGAGTTCCTTACATACTCTGTATATTAGTCCCTTGTCAGGAGTCATCTGCAAGTATTTCCTACCCTTCCGAGGGCTTCCCTTTCCTCTGCTGGTTATGTCCTTTATTTTATTTTTTTCTTATTTAAAAAAATAAAAGTACAAAAACATATTGACAAACAGACACCAATTAGCATAAAAAATAGTACAATCACAACTAATCTATAGACAAGGTGATATGATCTCAACAGTGGTCATTGCTTTATCCATTGATATCTTCGAAGTGTGAATATATAAACCCATATACAGACATGCAAATTTAGTCAGACAATC
>PVLD010010246.1:0-71869 GCA_004027595.1 Dinomys branickii
CCTGTGATCGTGCAGACAGGAGTGCCGTTCAGATGTTTTTCCCTGGATGGAGATTTTCCCCGACTCAGAAATCCCGCCGGCCGGTCGCTGTTGCTCCAGTTCGCGCAGCGCTGGCTGCGGGGGTGGGGTTCTGAGCGGGATCCCGGAGCGCTGCCCGGTTTGGTGCAGTTTGTCCCAGTAGCGCGTTCTCTGTCGGGTTTAGGAGCTGAAGCCGTTCTTCCCTCCGCACTCGCTCTCTCGGCTGGTCGTCTTCTTCCCGGAAGTCCTCATTTCTGTCTTCATATTGCTATATTTGATTGTTTGGGTGGTAATCCTCTGGGAGGTTCTCTCTCTGCTGCCTACCCGGTCGCCATCTTCCCGGAAGTCTCAAGAAGATTCTTCTGTGACTTTAAAAAACTATTTATGAAATCTTAGTTCATTAATATAAACTATTTACTTGCCATGTTTTATTGTGGATCATAAAACTAAGGTTCCAGAAAATTAAGCCAGTTGTCAGACATTGTATACGTAGACCCAGTCTCTAAATCCAGGTAGCCTGCATGTGCAACTTGATTCTTGCACAGCATTGTTTTGTTTCTGTGTCCAGAGCTCTGCAAACAGGGGATTATAAATATTAGGTCCTGATCCTTGAGCTCACAGTGTGACTTTCATACATGAGGATAACTAAGTGAAAGTACAGCTGGCATTTCTAAGACACCTCTTAGTTACCAACGGGTCATCTCGTTTGAACTTGTTGCGACTATGAATTAACTGCGTTACATGCATTGGTTCATTTCATGGTGAATAAACTAATAAAATGTTAATGATTTTTCTTAGACTATACCAGCAAGTGGTAAAGCCCAGGGCCTTGATCTTTTGTCTCTTAAAAATTTTATACCAGTTGTTACAAAATCAGCTACGTTCGGGGGCAAGGTAGGCGGCACAAATGGGCAAGGCAGCTTGTTATAAGGCAACAGAAACAGTGAGCTTTTAGTGGAGCAGCAATTGCAACTTCCGCCTACAGTTGGTTGTGGCCATGGAAAAATGAAGAGCCAGTGGTAGCAGATTTTCTGAATTTTTTCAGAGAGGCGTTAAATCTGAATTTTATTTTAAAGTATCCTAATCAACTTTATCTTTAAAAATTCTCAAAATACTCTGTGTATTTCTACACTATGTGTAATAAACAGTATTGGCCATTGGGCCTCAAGTTTAAGAATGAGCGCTAATGTTCTATTCTGTAGCCCCTAAGACAAATTCTAGTGACATTTCCCGAAATAAGTAGAAAGTCAGGAAGCTTTGGAGGGCCACGGTGTCAGAGAAGGCTCTCTGGAAGATGTGAGATCTGAATGGAGCCTGTAAAGGTGAGAGTCGATAGGCTGGAAGAAGAAATGTGGCATGAGAGGAGGGTACAATGAGGGCCAAGCACAAGTGTTATCTGAAGTAATGGCACCAATGTGCTGTTAATGGTATATGTAAAAAACGAGAAAGCCGGCCTGACAAATATGGATGCATAGAAGATGTGGGGTCAACTACGAAAATGTCCCACAAATGTGATGCTTAGCAATAAAAGTTTAGGAACATTCCTTTCTAAATGAGAGGAACATAAGCATTAGGAGCACAAGGATGCTCACTATTAATGTCCTTAGTACAAGTGCTGTGTACATAGTGTTGGAGTCCCTGACCACAGTAAGAAAAAGAAAAGGAAAGAAATATATAAATTAGAAAGAAAGAATCCAAACTGTCATTATTCTTAGTCAATATTGTTTACAAAGAAAATCCCAGCAAATGTACAAATGATTAATGTGATATAAGATCACAATGCATAAGTCAATTTCATTTCTTTACACAAGCAATAAACAATTTACGTATATAGTTTAGAGAGCCTATATTTGACCTTTCTAGAGCAAAACTCTAAAGCATCAGTAATAGATACAAATCTAAATAAAGGGAAGGCTGTATTATGTTCACGTATGGGAAACATGACTATTATAAAGATGGCAATTCTCTCTCAAATAGATTCAATATAATTACAATCCAAGTCACATTATTGGGGAAATGTATGATGTATGTATACGTTTGGTGGTGGTGGTGGTGGCTGCGGCTGCGGCAGCGGCGGCAGGGTGTTTGTGTGTGTGTGTGTGTGTGTGTGTGTGTGTGTGTGTGTTTTACTGTGGACTGAACCGGGGCTTTGTGCATGCTAGACAAGTACTCTCTTAAATTTTTTATTTGAGGCAAGATCTCACTAAGTTGCCCAGGCTGGCCTCAGACCTGTGATCCTCCTGGTTAGGCTGCTATTAAAATTTGTTGTATGTGAAACAGATAACCTGAGACCAAATTTGGAGGATTCTGGTGTCAAAATAATGGCGTTTAGATCTGATCCAACATGCTGGTGTTTCTCAGGCTGTGGTCAGTGTTTATACTTTCAGGGATTTAAAAAATTGCATTATTTTAATGATACAAACAAATTCTGGAATTCTGAATTTTCCTAAAACCTACAAGGTTATTTCAGGAGAGACTCCTGTGTTCCTGTGTTTGTATTTACAGTTGCCTTGGTGCTGAGTTGCAGTAATTCGTCATGGGCTAATGACAAAGAAACAAGGAAGACTGATTATGTATAAGTATCTGGTTAGACCAAGTGTAAACCAGGTAATGTCACAGCCCCAAAGGGCTTTTGTCAGCTGGAGAAGAGCGGTTGGAGAATTACATAGGATATGTTATTGTCATATAAGATATGTTAGATCACGGGGACATGGTAAATCCAAACAACCTGCCTGGTTATTGACAGTATTATATTTGAGTTTCAAATAGTGGCCCAACTTCATAAGAATAAATGTGAATGTTAATTTAAATTGCGTTAGGTTTATTGTTTTGCATTTTATTTAACTGAATATTTAATTTGCAATTTTGATTTTTTTTCATGGTAGAAGATACGAGCGAAAGATGTACATTCAGTTTTTTGTTCATATAGACATTACATGATTTGGCCATCAGTGAAGGTTGCATTGAGCATTACTTTCACTTTTAAAAGGTCCATAGGCAAAAGAAACTGCTCAAAATGAAAGAACAACTGGGATGGAGGAAAGGAGAAAAGAAAGAAAGAAGGAAGGGAAAAATATATATATATATTCATCATAGCTACTACTGGGTCCTGTTGGTTTACTGAAAGGAACAGTTAATGTCTGATTGATCAATTTTGCATGCGTACATCTGGTAATCTGAACAACTACTTTGAAGATAACAATATGCACTATAACAAACATTGTTAATTTCCTATCATCTTGTTTTGAAATTCTGTATAGTTTTTATTTTTATTCTGTTTAAAATAAAAAATGTGACCTCAAAAAATAAATAAAGGGCCAGGGATATAGCTCAGTGGCACACCTGCTCGGCAAGTGTGAGGTTGTGAGTTCAATTCCCAGTACCAAATAAATAAAAAAATTTTTAAAAGGCCCAGGTCTGGTGATATACTTCAGTGGCACAAGGACCTACCTGGCAAGCACAAGGTCCTGAGTTTGATTCCTGGACCAAAAAAAGGCCTATAGACTATTGGTAACTGAGAAATACTGATACTGACTAGCAGAAATTTACACAGAGATGAAATATGATGTGGATTTTATTTTTAAGGTCTCTCTAATGGCAATTCACAGGACAGGTAAGAGGTGGGAGGCGAAGATGAGTTTATACAAAGCAGAATATTTATTGAAGGTTAACTGTCAGTGAGTCATTAGGCACTAAATCCATTCAAAACCACCTTACAAATTAATTTCCTCATTTTACACATTTTATAGGTAAGGAAGTTGAGATGTAAAAAAGTCAAGTAACTTGAGACATTTCTAGCTAAGTACATGCACCTTAAAGCCATTCTCTTAAATGAAGTAAATCAGGCACACATATGTAAATACTGCATGGTTTCTCTGGTATGAGAAACTGAAAATTAAATAAAGACCAAAATGTATAATAGATGTGAAATAGAAAGAAAATGTTCAAATGGGAAGGAGAACTAGGGAAGGGGTTAGGGATGATGAGAAAAGAAGGAAAAAATGGAAACAAAGCTTTTGTAAATAAGGAGGGGGAGGGGTTGAAGGAGGGAAGGGAACTGGGGAAAAAATCAAGTTATAGCGCATACAGGTACAAATTCCCTACAATGAATGTGATCATTAAAATTTAATTAATAAAAAAAAATGTCAAGTAACTTATCCAAAGCCACCTAGCTGGAAAGTGGAGCAGGTTAGGGTATCCATCCAGACTGCATCCTACCAAGGCATGCTGATGCAGGAATGAATGGTGGCCACACTGGGGTAGTTGCAGCTGGACCCAAAGAAAGGAATGAACCTGGAAACCTTATTTCTTGAATTGCCTGTTGTCTTGGTTACTTTTAAAATACCCAATGCCCAAAATGAAGAAAGGAAAGATTTATTTAACTTACAGTTGTAGAGGTTTCAGTCCACAGTTGGCTGGTTCTGAGGCAGAGTGGCACATGGCAGAGGGCAACAGTTCATTTTAGCAGAGCACAGCAAAAACAACCAGCAAAAGGGTGCAAGCACCCTCTTTCCTTGCCTTACATTGTAAACCACCTACCCAATCCCACAGCTCCACTTCCAAAACCTGAGTTACCTGCGTGGCACATGGTGAGTTAAACCAGTGCCGTAGGTACTACAAGGCCTCGGCCTCAAATCCTGCTTCTGCCTAGTTGGTTCCTAGAGCTTAGTATTAGAGGTGGTGATCTTTGCAGCCACTTCATGAAAATCTAGGGGGAACTGGTTCCATAGCCTGTGTTTGTTCTAGTTGTTTCTTATTGCTTGGTGGTAGATCATAGTATGTAACCATTTTCTTCAAACTTAAAAAGTAAATTAGGAAATGTGATAACTACTTGAACTCCTCTAACAGCTCTGTACCTCTCGCCACTTGTCAGCTGGGATAGAGTGGTTGGAGAATTATATTTACCTTGTGGTTTGAATTTTAACAACTTTGTATGAGAATATTTCCTGACTATCATACTTATTGGAGTTACATATTGGAGAAGGGAACCTGAACATTCATGAGACAATGCATGCATGTGCGCATTTTAAAAGTGCCTGCCTCCCACATATAACCCATGTCACCCTAGCCTGTGATCCTTCCTCATACAGAGCAGCTTAAAATCAGAGACCATGAAATGGGGGATTTCAGAACTCCTGAGCTCCTCTTGTACAGGTATGTCACAGATGAGGGGACATAGCCTAGAGGCAGGGGAACACGTTGTGAGTTTCTGACAGTTTGGCCCAAAATCCAGGCTCCTTATTCAGCAAGTATTTGGGCACCAATCAAGACTGTTTCCTACTTCCTATATGTGACAGTGTGTTTCTCTTTTCTTAGTTAAACCAAATTTTTAAGTTGGCATACACTAGGTGTATGTGTACATGATGTGCACATGGTTCAGACATAAAAAATACAACAGACCATTCACAGAAATCTTGCAATCCCCTCCTGCCTGCCTTGACCCTGCCTCTGATGTGTAACAACAGGAGGTGTCCTGTGGATCCTTCCCCCTTCCCGTGTATCTTTTGGCCAGAGTGTCTGAACTTTACGCTATTGATGTTTTGTGCTGGATAATCTTTGGGGGGAGGGGAGCTGTCCTGTGTACTGTGGAGTGCTTAGTAGCATCCCTGACCTTTACCTTCTGAAAGTCAGTAGCTGTTCTGTCTTGAGTTATAATGATTAAAAATGTCTCCAAACCACTGCCAAAGTCCTGGTCGGGGCAAAATCACCCATGGTTGAGAACCACTGCTTTGTGTAAACAGAAACAAATACGAACTTATATTTTCATGTTCTACCTTGTTCTTACTCAAGTAGTAGCAATCTGTATATAGTTCCATTTTCTGATCAATCTATCTAGCTGTCTATGTGCAAGTATGTATATAGGGTCTGCCAAAAAATGTAAACATCAGGAAAAGAAAAACTTGTATAAATATTTTAATGCTAAATTTATTGAGACATCATGAGATTAATGTAAGTTACTTTTGGCTTCTACAATTAGAAGAGATGCTCAGAGTGGTGGCCATTAGCTTCTAGACTTTTATTAGTATGGTGAACTGCTGGAGTGTGTAGATAGGTTTTTTGAGCAGACTTTCTCTCTATAATCTATATAGATATATAGATATATAAATATATAGGCTAAATATATATGATAGATATGTAGAATGGCTGTTAATAATATATGGCCATGCTATATGTAATTACATCACACATCTTGACCTTTACATATAATATAGAGTGATATGTAACATATATCACAATGTATATGTTTTGCATTGCATGTATAGATTGGCAGCTCAGAAGCTTCTGGGTCAGAGCATGGAGTCATGCTCAGCACAGCACGCTCTGTCTCTGGGTCAGAGTATTGTCCTCACTTGGCAGCTTCACTGCTGTCCGTAGTGTAGTGGCACCATGTTGGTTGGACAGTCCCCTGCTGCTGGGCACTTGCTTCCAATCTGTTGCTATTAAACTGTTCTCAGTGCTAAGCCTGTTCATATGTTGTTCTTCCCTTTGCAGGTGTTTCTGTGGGGTAGTTCCCCATGACTGGTGTTGCTGGATCAAGGGTAAATACATGTCGTATTGGTGGCTGCTGCCAGATTTCTCCTCCATGAGGGCCATGCTCTTCGGCAGTGATCTGAGAGGCCTGTTTCTGTGCAGCCTTACCAATGGGGCCGTGAAACCCTGGATATTACCAGCTTGTAGGTGCGAAGTGCCCCATGTTTCCTACCAGACTGGCATAATGTTTATTCAAAATATTTTTATTCATCTTCAACAAAGAGCTTAGTGAACGCAGCTGGGTCTGCTCTCCCCTGAGTGGCAAGTGTCCTGGGTGGGTCTGTGTCCAGGCCTCTGTTTTGCTCTTGCTGTGCCCTCTGCCAGGAATGCCTTCTACCTGACCTTCAAAATTTACACTGGTCTTGGAGGTTTCCAAATGCCATCTCCACTGAGCAATTTCCTGCTTTTGCTTCCCAGGCAGTTCTTCCTCCTGCAAATCCCTCTAGCTTACTGCCCCTGCTTTGCACTATTGCTAGTCATATAGTTGTCTTCTTTCCTAGAGTCAGGAAGGGGTCTCAGGGCAGACAGTTCTGGTTTTAAATCCTGGTTCTGTGATTGACCATGTGCAGGTCCTTGATGAAATTCCTTGAGCTCTTGCAGCCTCAGTCTTCGCATTTATAATAGGAAATCAATTCTTCCCTCATGAGCACAGAAGAAAGTATGTGGCAGCAGAGGAATTCAGTGAATATCAGGCCCTTGAGAGCACATCCATCCGTTGCGTTCTGCACTACCTTCTACAGTCCCTTGCATCCAGTAAATAAAAACTTCATGCCTATTCTTTTAAACACAAAATTGTTCCTATAATGTGAATGGTGGTTTATTCAGCAAGTACTTGGGTACATATTCTATTCCAGGTATTACTCTCAGAACTGAGGATTTAGCAGTGAAAAGGGACAAAGTCCTTGCCTTTGTAGAGCTCACGTACCACAGGACTGCAGGATCTAGAATGCTCCCTGCCCTCTGACCTCTGCTTCTTTGCACATGCTGTTCCATTTGCCTGGCATGGTTTCTGTGTCTGCCTCATCTCACCAACATCTGTAGCCCCTTTTGATCTCTTGAATGTCACTTCCTTCAGAAAGCATCTTCGATCTCCCCAGTCCCAAGTCTGGGCCGTGCACCCTGCCTCTGCGCCTCAGTAGCCATCAGAACTTCCTTCTCTTCAGACTTGTACAACATTATATTGTAATTGCCATTTGTACTTGTCTGAGTTTCCCTCAGACAAGTGTATCTGTAATGAGTGCCTGACACAACTAGAGGTGGTCTGACAGGTAGGTAATCAAAGTACAGAATGGGCCATGCGTATGTGCTTTGATGCTCTTGTTTGGATTTTAACCCCAGCAGTCCACATGGAAAGGCTTACTCCTCAGCTTGGCACTGCTGAGAGGTGGTGGATCCTAATGGGAGGGCTTTAGGTGCCCTTGAAGGAGATTATGGGGTCCCATTTTGTTTTCTTCCTCCCTCTCTTTCTAGTCTTAGCCACAAGATGCGCGGTTCTGTTGTGCCACACATCTCTACCATGCCTTCCTGCGGGTCCAGATCATGGGGTCAGTCAGTTATGGGCTGAAACCACCAAAACTGAGCCAAAATAAAACTTCTTAGAAGTTGAACTAACATATCTGACTTGGCTGTATTCACTGGATCCTGGTTTTTTTGTTTGTCTTTTGGTTTTTTTGTAGAAATCTGGTTTCCCTTTTCCACACCTTTGAAGATTCTGCTTCTTACACATCACTGGCTTGGAAAACTAATTTACCACTTTGGGCATTTATACCCAGAGGCTATAGATTGCTAAATTCTGGGGCACTGTTGATGATGTAATCTATGGGAGTGGTACACCTAAAGGTTATGTCCATTTGTTTCAGATATTTCTTCCAAATCTGAGGTTTCACAGGTAGGCACCACCAGTCTTTCTCACCCAGGTTTTATTTGGGAAGAGCAGTGCCTAATTCACCCACAGAGGCGAGTATGCATGTTGATGAGGATGACACCTGGCCTAGCCAGTAGAGGGCAGCAGAGCCACCCTCTATAATGTCCACAGTAATTATTTTTATATCAGAACACCTTTTCCACCCTCCCCCCGCACCACGTCCACACAATGTGTTTGCGCTAGAAAAAAATGGTGGTTTTTCTGGAACGTTTGTGGTCTAACCACTGAATAAATTCCCTTGTGACATGTTAGTGTGAAAAGATGATTTTAGGAAAATTGCCCTCCATATTTAAAGGAAAATTCCGTACCTTGAATGTACTGCACCTGCCCTTCCGGTGAGACCATTCCCTTGCATAAACCAGCACTTGTGACCTTGTGGATGAAACAGCAGCTTCACACAGAGTGTATATGGTAGTTTGTGAGCACATCATTGCTGCGGTGCACATTCCGAGCTGCTCCATCTGAAATCCCAACAGTCATATCATATCTTGTGCAAACATTGACAGTGAAAGATAGCAATTTCTTCTATTGTTCCCCAGTCTTATGTGGAGGAACATTTAATTACCAGCTTGTGATAGGGAAAAATAAAGTTCTTAAAATCAGGAGGATTTGGCAGTTTAAACTGAAGGCTTGCATATGCGAAAATAAGGTCTGTATGAGAGAAGGATTTGGGGAAATAGTTGGGGCACTAAATTAAGGACTTGAAGTGTTTACATGGGAGCCCAGGATAAGAATAACATTTTTAAGATCAAAGATGGTGAAAAATTCGAAAGCAGAGATAAAGGGGTCTGGTTTATATTTTCCAGCTAGGTTTTGTAGTCAGCAGCACTCACTGCTCATAGAATTCCAGCAAAAGCACTATAATATTCTGACTAAAAACCTTCTATAAATATTTGAGGATATAAAATACAGAGATAAAAACACATGTGACTTTTGTTTTTCCCGTTCTGAAATCTTTCGTTCTTTAATAATATTCAGAATGAGACTTTCCAGGGAGACCCTAGGTAGGCATTTTCCACCCATTCGGTTCTGTCTGTTCTATTAAGACAATCCTCCAGTCTAGTCCCTCACCAAATTGCCACTTTCAGTCCCTCTTGAATCACAACTGGAAGAGTCCTGGTGTGCTTTTATAGAGAGCAGTAGTCTATGGACTTGAAACCGATAGGGTCTCAGTGTAATGGGGGGAGTTAACGGCACCATTTCAGAATAATCTAAATGTTTTTTCCCTCTACTCTTCTTTTTGGAGGAGAAATCAAAAGGGAGCATTGGTTTGAATCAGGATATCAGTTTAGGCTACCTACCCTGTCTTATAAGCATGTTAGGACCCTTGAGTTTAACCATAGGAATGTGAGGATTCTGTGTGCCTCAGCTGTCTCTATGCCAGAGGTTGGTGGCTCTTTTATTGAAGTCATTGACTCAAGGGCAATGCAGAATAATCTGGTAGAAAGTCATTTGGAAGATAAATTTATCCAAAACTTGGAAATAAGGCTTGAAAAAAAGGATACCTGAGTTTCCTTCCAATAGCTTATCAGACCACTGTGTAACAAGCCCAAGGTTATCTAATGTTTTAGGGAAGAACCTAGCATTTTTTTTCTATAGAATACCAGATAGAAAATAGTTTAGACCTCACAGGCCACAATATTTACTGCTGTATCTGTAGCTACATAACCACCATATAATATGAAAGCAGCTGTAATACATAAAAATGAATGCACAGAGCTATATTCCAGTAAAACTTTATTATGAACACTCAAATTTGGATTTCATACCATTTTTATGTTTCAGTTCATGTTACGAAATATTGTTTTCATTCTTTAGCTAAATAAAAATACAAAAGTATGCTACAGGTCCTGAAAAACCAACAACTGATATTAATAAATTATAAATTTTTTTATCTACTTAAGATGCAAATGATTTTCTAATCTAAAGTAGAAAAGAGACACTGCCCTCTCATTAACCAGTCTTTTGTTTGTTTTGCAGTACGGGGGATTTTGAATCCAAGGCCTTCACACTGAGCCACATCCCCAGACTTTTTTTTTTTAGAGGTAGGGTTTCTCTAAGTCTCTTAAGTGGGATCAAACTTACAATCCTCCCTCAGGGGCTGGGGATATAGCTCAGTGGAATAAGCGCCTGCCTAGCAGGCGCAGGGTCCTGAGTTCGATCCCCTGTACTGCCAAAAAAAAAAAAAAAAAAATCCTCTCTCAGATTCCTGAGGTCCTGGTGTTACAGGTATGTGCCACCATACCTGGCACATTAACCAGCCTTTCATCTGAATTCCCAGGCTCATTTCAGCATTCATTTTTCTGAAAACGCCCCACACATGGGCTTTTGTGCCCTGCTTATTTCCCCATCGGTAGCCTAAAGTCTTTGGTACTGTGTGCTAAGTCAAGAGCATAACTTTCAAAAATTATGTACCAATAGCCAATCAATGTGGGACATTTAAAATAAAATATGTTTCTTGTCTATTTGTTTTTCAGACTGATGGAGGGAATGGGGGGGGAGGGACAGAGGATGTAAAAAGGAACTGACAGGTGTGGTGTATGGGTACCAGTTCCACCCAAGGAATGTAAACAGTATATACTGCGTACATGTACTAGTAAACTAAAGTAGAAAATATTTTTAAAATACATTTTTAAAAATTTTAAATCATGAAAAAAAACTATGAACAAGGCAATTGAATAAATCATTCAGTAAGTGCCAAAGCTTTACACCTGATATCTCTGTCTTACTGGTTGGGTTCAGGAAATGATCAAAGAAAAGTGAAGGTGGGTGAAGAGGACAAGGAGATGCGCCCATGGGCAGAGTCCTCCCTGTGGCCCCCTGGACTTAGCAGATCCCCAATGTGGCTACTGCAAGTATCAGTGGTGACATGAGACAGGGGACCCTAGAAATCTCACAATGTTCCACAAATGGTTTTCCATCTAATAGTTCTTTTCATTGATGGTATTTAAGTAAGAAGAAGAGAAGGAAGAGGAGGAGGAGAAAAAAGAAGGTTTTTTTCAGAAGGCATTAATGTGCAGTTGGATGATGTCCCTGAGAACACTAATCTTAAGTGTCAAGAGGTTCCTAATTTGGAGTCTGACTAGCCGGCTGTGTGACCCTGGGTACATCACAGTACTTTGGTTTTTGCATCTGTGAAATGAAAGATTTGAATGTTATTGTCACTGATATTCTTTTTAGTGCTAAAAATTTTATAACAAAAATAAACTCAAATTCCTCTTGGTAGAATTAAGAGTGGCCACTTCTTCCCTAAAAGAATAACATAGTTGGTGTTGAGAATTTTATAGTTTCCACAGATTTCCAGGTTTGATTTCTTAAAGATAAAATAATAATAAAAATAAAATAATTTATAAGAGATGAATTAATTGAATTAATTTTCTGTTTGGAACATGTAGTAGTGATAGCAAAAAAAGTACCAAGTGGAATTATCTGCCTTTACGGTCAGACCATGGTGTCATCTTCAGAACTCATGAAACCAGCACTTAACTCCCCATATTTTGACAAAGAAAAAAAAATAGTTCAATGCTGGGTACCTGAGTAGGTCTCACATAGCTCCCAGCAGTGCAAAGCACACATCTGTCCCTACTGTCTTGTACTTTTGTGCATTTCAAGTGCTAGTCATGGGTCCTAAAAAGGTCTTAAGAAAGATACCACTGAGCCTAAAAGGGTTGTGTCAGCCCAATAACAGGCCCAGTAAAATGTGAACGTTCTGGGGAATGTTCACGAATCATTTCCAATCACATTTCTTATGGGCCAAATTTGTGTGGCCCTCTGGATTTCCCCACTCACGTGTTCCAGAATGAATTAACCATGAGTACCAAGGTATGGCTCTGAGCACCTTTAATAGGATCTTTCTGTTTTCTATACTGGGTCATTTCCTGTTTAACGTTAGTTTTAGATTCTGGGGCAAAGATTTCCTTGGCCAAGGGAGATGATGAAACAAAGCTCCAGAAGGGCAAGTTGTACTCTGACAAACCAGAAGAGTGTGGAGACCACTGGAAAGAAGAGATAAGAAGTCAGAGGCTCTTTTGAATTTTGAAGGCTCTTTCTCACCCATGCTTGTGGATGCTTGGAATTACTTGGGTGTTTCAAGCCCCGAAGAGAGATTATAGCAGTCTCATAAGGCACGGTTCTTAACCTTTTGGCGGAAGGCAGGGATCTGTTGAGACCGAGGAAAGCTAAGGTCCCCAGGTTTTAGCTGTAAGTTCAGGATATTTTTGGAACACCTGGCATTAAATTAAACAAAGGAAACCCAGGGTATTTTGTGTAGAATCATTTGACGGAAGGCACCTCTCACCTTTAAACACCCAAGTAGACCTATTTAGTCCTCCTATTAACTGACAAGTTTAAGTCCTATGTATTAAACTGCCCAATTGTGAAGCTTTCTCCTTCTTTCAACAAATTGTTTTTGATCATTATTACATAAGTGCTAAACTGTACTCCAAATTGCACAAATCTTGGGTCCAAAATAAATTTAATAAATAAAATAAGTAAAGTTTTATAAGAAAGATCTTTGCCATTTTATTTTAAGTGGCTGGTAGTCACTGCTCCTTGGGGAGTAGAACTCTTTCCTTTCTCTTATTCTCTTGAAAGCACTTGTGCTAACAAGTTATAAAGATTACTTTAATTCTGTACTTGGAATTCATTTAGTGTGTGCATAAATCTTCAAGCTCATTATTATATAACAGAAATTTTTAGGGTTCTTGAGAGCCCAGTGCATCAGAAAAAAATTTTTCAGCTTTCTTCATGCGATGTTGGAATCAAAACATATTGGGTTAGATTCAGGTGTTTTGTTTTTGTTTTATCTCATGCTGCGAACACTTAGAGTAACTAAGGTCATCAGATTTTGGGAGAAAGTTTGGTTTTTACACTTTTATTTCCAATGTGAAACATTTAAAAATATTCTGGGTTTATTCATACCAACAAATCTATACCTAGTTTTCTTTTCTTCCCAACTTTAATTCTGAAAAATTGCAATCCCATAGGAAAATGGAAAGAACAATATAAGCTCCTTTACTTAAACTTGTCAGTTAACATTTTGGCATATGTGTTTTGGCCCTTTTTTTAAAAAATATTTTTGTTCAACCGTTGGAAAGTTGTAGGTACGACTTTATATCCTAGATGTTTCAGTACTTACCTTCCAAGAACAAAGATACTTTTTGAAATTATTGCAATGTATTCATCACATTTAAGAAATTTAGCATTGACTCAGTAATGTATAATGCAGCCCAAATTGTCCCAATATTGTCCTTTACCTTGGTCTTTTA
This sequence comes from Dinomys branickii, assembly GCA_004027595.1. Lineage (NCBI taxonomy): Eukaryota > Metazoa > Chordata > Mammalia > Rodentia > Dinomyidae > Dinomys > Dinomys branickii. Next base: position 13,741 of record PVLD010010246.1, read on the forward strand.
TCTGAAGATACAGCGAAATTCCATTTGGCTTCCATGTCTCTTTAATCCCCTCTCATCTGGAAAAGTGTCCACCTTTTCTTGTTTGATAACACTGATGCTTTAAGAATTTAGACCAGTTGCCTTCTAGAGGCTCCACAGTTTGCTTTTTCCATTTCATTGTGATGAGGTTTAGGTTGAACAGTTGGAACAAAATATAACTGAGGCTGTGCACTGTGTGTCTGCTTGTGATCACATTAGGTGACACATGAAAACAACTTGTTTTAAAATTGGTATCACAAAGTTTGGTTGCTTAATTAGAGGAGTATCTGCCAGATCTTGTAAAAGGGAGTCTTTTCCTTTGTGAAAGTCCATGGGATCCTAGATGGGGACCATGTGAATAAACCTTTCTCCAGTTGTATTTCACCTGCCAACTAGAGTCTTCTCAACTTTCTTTTGTTTTGGGTATAGTAAATATCTTGCCTCTGGGGGAGAGGAAAAATGTAAAGGGAATATATCCAATTATTATCCAGGTTATTAAACTTATGCTAAATTTCTTGAGTGTGATGAATACCTTGTAATAATTTTAAAAATTATCTTTGTTCGTGGAAGATAAGTATTGAAATATTTAGGGCATAAGGTCATGCCTACAACTTTCCAATGGTTGAACAAAAAATAAAAATTAAAAAAAAAAAACAAAACTTCACAGAAAGGATCTTTGTAGAACCATCTCTTTTGCTCCTTTACTTGGACAGTTGCACGAAATGAGTGTTTTAAGTGCAATGTGTTTTCTAGATTGTAATGCTCAGTCTATATGAACAAAAGAACAGCTTAGTTTACTTCTGCCTTTTCCATAGAGAAACCTCCCAGGCAAATATTTGTCTGCAGTCAGAAGCCTACAGTGATTACTGAAGGTCTGGATGAGGTTATTAAAATGCCTGGTGTTTGCCCTAGCGGCACACACAAGATAAATGAGCCAGAATTCTTTTAGCTTGGCTTTGTGTTGGCTTTTCATGTTTTAGTTAATGGTACAGAACAGGAGCGTCTGCTTCAGCAGCTCAGCTGGATAAACAGCCTCTGCAGAGTAATAGAGAAAAATCAGCAGCATATACCATTGACTTAAGGAGACAGATTTAAACTTTGTAAATAAAAGGTTTCACAAAAGCTTATGAGAAGAAATATTTCTGCATGGATATGAAAACTCAAGTGAATTTTGTATTTAATCTTTCCCCATAGGGTAGTGAACTAAAATATTAGCTTTGGGCCAGTGCATGAGAGCCATCTAAGAAGGAAAAACGTTGGCACTCTAAATCCTCCTTGAGTGATATTAGGTATAGGATGAGGTCATTTAATAATCTCAAACATTATTTATTTCAAACATAGTAAATGTTTCTACAAAACCATCCTAGAACTATAGCTTTGTATAACCCAATCTTTTATAGCAATGATTCTCAACTAGAATGCAGTCTTGTCCCTCGGGGAACATTCAGGAATACCTGAAGTTTTTTTTTAATTGTCATGCCTGGGAAGGTGTTATTGATGTCTGGTGGATAGGGGCCAGCGATGCCACTAAAATACCTTGCCGTGTGCGAGAAGACCCTCCGTACATTCTCCCTTCCCAACAAAGAAACATTAGGTACAAAATTCCACTAACACCAATGTTGAAAAAACTGCTTTATGGGATGGTTAGGGTTCTTTTATCGGCAGATGTTTGTGGTAAATGAGGCAGTAGGTACTTCAAGAAAATGAAGGCCCAGATTCTCTCTTCAAAGCTCACCATCATGGTAAGACAAAGATGACAGATAATCACAAAACTGCAGTAAATGCCCATTTCTTCTTTTACAAGCCTTCTCAACTAAGAAAGGAGGGTCCATCAGGCCGTGACGGCAGCTTCCTTTGGGCTGTGGCTCACAGGATGAGAAGGCATCACTAAGTGGGGGGACTAAGAGCTCGTTCTCAACACCTCATATAGCAGTATTATAATTATTATTATTACTGGGGGCTACTTAGTGTTCCTCCATTTATCCTTCCTTTTCCTCACACCATTGGCAACCATATCTATGGATTAAATATGTCTTTGATTTTGCATTTTAAAAAATAAAATACGTATTATTCATAGTATAGATATCCTAGGACAGTTTCACTTGATGGTACTATCTCCCTTGATTTCCTGTCCAGTTCTCCCTGTGTTGTTAAGATCAACTCATAGTGCTGTGGGCCAATCTATTCTATTGCTGCTGAATGCTTCCTGTCTTCCTCGGGTTATGCGTCAGACAGTGTGTTGTGTGACAAACTGTCCCGAACCTTAACGACTTAAAAGAACAGTCCTTTTTCACAGGGCTGTCGGGATGGGCTGATTTGTGCCTGGGTTTGCTGATCTCAGCTGCTGTCCCTCATTCATCTATGATCTGCAGGACACTAGATGATTTATGAAGGCCTTGTCACATTGTTGTCACCCTGTCTCAGGCAAGTCTGAGCTCAGTCATGTGGTAGCAGAGCTGAAGTTCAAAGGAGGAGAAATTTGCTGTATTCTTTTAGGTAAAGCAGGGCACAAGTACAATCCAGACCCAAAATGTGGGAAAATAGTCCTTATCTCTTAATGGGAAGACCTGAAAGGTCACATCACAAAGGATATAGTTACAGAAAACTTAATTGGGGTCACTGATGTTTTAGGACTCAGAAAATAATATCCCAATGCTGTTTCAGGGGTCTTTGCTTTGGAGTATTATACATTCTTTGCAATATGACTTCTCAGCTCCTTCCAGTAAGAGGAGTGCTACCCTTCCTGCCTATCATAAAGGGTCATGGCCAACCTCCCTATACCAAAAGAGAGCAAGAGAAAAAGCAGTTTCTCACTGGCCTCACTCTGTTATTCTGCCCTCTTATCTGCTGCTCTTTCTTTACCCCTAAGCCAGCCACAGAAACTAAAATTTCTCTTCCCCAAGGTACATCATAGAAACAGAACCCCTTTCCCCCAAAGCAAGCTGTAAAACCTAAAAATTTTGCTCTACTCTTTCCCCAGTTTTCCATCTTGGAAATGACCGTAAAGCAATTCTCTGACCTACCTTATCTGATAGAAGTTCTTAAGTCCTCCATTTCAAAGGACTCAGGACCTGGACTGAAGGAATGCTACACACGCAGAACAGAAAAATCTAAACGGGTAGGCCTTGCAGGGTTTATCTATTTAGTCTATTAACAATTGACCACAGCCTTTTGTTCTAATTATATTTCTGCACAGCTGTGCTTGGTTCATTGAACGTATGCATAAGAATGGATAATTCAAGATGAGTCTTTGAGTCTACCATCTAAAGATTCCATGTCATTCAGAGCTGTGATCAAATAAATTTGTCGTGCTTTTCCCTAGCTCTCTTTTGGTATCGGGGTGTTGGCCATGGCCCTTTATGATGGGCAGGAAGGAAGCCAGCCCCAGTTTCACTCCCTACAGATGCATCAACCATATTTTACCTATGTATTCTCCTGGTGGTGGGTGCCTGAGTTGCTTCCAACAGTGCATTTGATGATAAAGATTCTTGGGGAGCTACATGAGAGTAGGCTTGCTGGGACATGGGGTATGTATGCCTATACTTGGCCTGACTGCACATACATATTTACTCTTTACTCCACCAGCAGTGTCAGGGATTCCTATATTCCCACATTGCAGCCAAATCTTAGCTTTATCTAAGCTTTCTCTTGTTGGCCGATTTCATACCTGTAGCATATATCTTGTTTTGTGATTTGTTTTGCGTTTCTCTGATTACTAAGCTGGACATACCTTCGTATGTTTGTTCCTGGTCAAAAACATGGAAGAGCGAAGAAATCTGGGGCAAATGGTTATATCTGGGATGACTACAGGAACAGCAGGAGATGAGAATGTGGACTGAAGCGAGACTTCCTTTTTGGAAACTTGGGACCTTGTGCTGAGAACAGTGGGCCACCTTGGGTTTTAGGTTGGGTTAATGAACTTAGTTACACTTTCTGGAGGGATTCTCTTGGCAACATTGTGGAGTTTTGTAAAGGGCACATCCTGCATGAAGTACTGGTATGCCTTGTTCAGAGCTGATTTAGGCAGCAAGGAAATAAACTGAATTAAGGTCATAAAAATGAAGACACTGGGTAGAATTGGCCTGACCTAGTAACTCACTGGAGGAGGGAAATGAGAGAAAGCAGGAGTCTAGGATAACTGGTTTCTGTCTTGGGTAGGTGGAAAGATGGTACTGAAATAAGTATTTGGCAAATCTAAGAGGATAAATGGATCCTGGGGGAGAAGAGAAATCCTATCTGAGCAGCAATGAGTTAAGAAAGCTGTGGCATAGCAAGATAGAGACATCCAGAGAGCACACTGAGGATGGGGCGGGATAGCTTGTAAACCAGTTAAGGTTAAAGACAAGGATGTGGGCACTGCCAAAGGGAAGAGGTGACTCCTAGAGATAGGTTTTTCTAGGGAAGTGGTTCACAAACTTTAGCTGCATCAGAATCATTTGGAAGGTTTGTCTTCCAGATGGCTGAACTTCACCCTTAGTGTTTCTTATTCAGTAGATACAGAGTAGAACCATACTGTTTGAACTTCTTAAAAGTCCTCATTCTTTGAAAATCAGTCTAAAGCAAGAGTACAAATGGAGAAAGCCCTAGAGAACCATGTTCAAGGAGGGGTCAAAGGAAAAGTCAGAAAAGGCGTTAGAAAGAATTTAGGCTCTTAGAAGACATGGCCATAGGGATTGTGATACCAAGGTAAGACCATTCCTTTTAGAAGCTCAATTCAAAAGAGAAAGGAGGGACTGGGATGTACCTCAAAGGCAGAGTAAAGGCCTACCTGGTGGGAACGTGTTAAACACAGAAGGGCTCAAACATACCTGAGCTCCAAACCAGTGTCTTCTTTTGACTGCGCACTGTACTCATGTGTATACAAAGTGCTCTGGGGTTATAGCATTGAGGTATCTTGTTTTTCCTCATCAGTTTTCATTTTGCCAGCCCTGCAAGAGCCTAGCTACAATGTCAGTCACCCAGCTATTCTTCACAGCCAGAGCAGACATGCACGTCCTTCACTATCCTTATCTGTGTTCTTTAGGGCTTGGGATTCCCAGGTCACCATAGGTCAATGCAGGAACGGAGGTAAGGGCATCTTGAGTTTGTGCTGGGAGCATTTGCCCACACACCTGGGCATCTGATGACTGGCGGGTTACCCTCGAACTTTTGTGATCAGCTGTACTTCCTGAGGATTATTTAAGATTCTCACCATTAGTTTTTATTTGCTTACCATTGTCCTTGGATGGAAAAAGAAAGTAACTTCAGGACATTGCAAAATGAGACATAGAAAACAAGAAATTTGTCCCACTGTAATTCTTACTAAATCCTATGTGCAAAGGAGCAATAAAGTTACGGGTAAATTAATATTTTTGTGGGATTGTTTATCCACAAGTCAAAAATCTGAGGGCTAACATGTGGCTCTGAAAAGAGGTGCCGGGCTGGGGGCAGGTCTTGGAAACTTGCTGGATGCAAAGTCTGGGCCCACAGAAGCCTGCAGTGGCTGTGACAGAGCAAGGGCATCCGCTCCCACTGTCAGGCAGCAGCTTTAATTCACCATCCATGCATTTTTTTACTCTTAAGAAAAAACACACCTAGGCTGCAGATATGCTGTGGGGAGGGGCTGTGGAAGTCTCTGATCCAGAAAATAACATTGTAATAGGACGGCTTGTCCTTGCCAATAAGGGATGCCAAAGGGAGAAGTGAGTTCAGTGAAAACAGGCTGGACTTAGATGTAGCTTTCATTGCTTTCTTCTAGGGCTACTTCCTGTCACCTGAGGAAGAAATGGTACACTAGGTACAATTCTGATAGTGTGCTGGGAAGTTTCCCCCTAGGTACCTGAGAACCACTCTGCTAGGATTGTCCTTTTGTCCGCTGTGGGCTCAGGCTTCCTCGGATGGTGCCATATGTACCTCTGAATGTCTATGATGAATATGTAGCACATACTGTGACCTGTTTTATGGAACTGTTTTATATTCTTAAATTATGCAAGTCTAAAGAATTATTGAAAGTTGGGCTGGTAGAAATTTAGAAATCTATCATGTTGGAAAAATGTAAAAATACCTGTGCTAGTATATTGTTGTTTTTCATTCTGGATCTGTGTAGAGTATATGTTTAATATATTGACAAGAAAGATTATGATAAAGAAAAAGGTAAATAGTTGATGAAGTGTAAATAGATAAATGAATAGTTGTGGCCTACCCATACTATGGTGTATGCTGCGCTGTAGTGTGAATTACTGATGCCCAGATGAGTTGTAGACAGTATGTTGAATAAGAAAAGCTAGACACGGTAGCACATATTGTATCTGGGTCAGCCAACCATAGCCTGTGGGTCACAGTGGGCCCACTGTAAACTAAGAATGATTTATATGTTTTTCAATAATTGGAAAGAGATTTGATATAAGAACACTGTTTTGCAATATATAAAAGGTAGATGAAATTCAGATCGCAGTGTCTCCAAGGGACTCTGCCGGAACCCAGCCATTTGTTTGCAGGCTGTCTCTGGGTGCCATTGTTTTAGGGCAGGGTTGAAGAGCTGCAACAGAAACCATATGGCTGGCAGGGCCAAAAGTATTTACTGTCTAGCTCTTTACAGAACAGTGTGCTGACCCTGTACTGCATGACTCTTCATATGAAGCTCTAGAAAATACAGTTCATCCGTGACAGAAAAAAGATTGTTGGTTGGCAGGAGGTGGCAGAAGGTAGAGGGTTGAACTGTAAAGGGGCACGAGAGAACTTTTGGACAATTCTGAAGGAAGATGAAGTTTCTACATTTTGAGTATGGTTGGTTACATAGATGTATACATTTGTCAAACCTCATGAAACACCACTTCAAATGAATGTGATTTATTCTGTGCAACTCATTAAAATTGTAGGGGGAAATTGAGTGTAAATCCACTTGTGATGACTTAAGTATTCTAAATTTTGAGTTCTCTTTTTATCCGTACATGTGTTTTCCTAAATTGTCATGATAAATCATATCATATAGAAGATATTTTCAGTATAGTCATTCCTGCATCAGTGCTGGTGGAAGGAAGTTTGTTGCCTTGATTAGGGGTGATTTATGAAAGTTAGTGTCAAATCTACACTCATCCTTTGTGCTGCTTGAGGGCTGAACCCCAGTTTTGCTTTCTGGGTGAGGAGGAGTCAGGGAGCACAAGCCCTTGGCCCCTTAGCTCCTAAGAGTAGGCTCAGGACATTCTCCCACTGCCGGCCGCGCTGACTGCGGTCCCCCGCCCACCCCTCTTGGGTCTGGCTCTCCTGTGGATGTCCTCAAGGCCCTGCTGTTGAACTCCATCTCTTGCCTTCTGCAGCCTGCTGACCAGACACCTCCTTTCTGCATCTCCCTTAAACATGCTTCTTAAGCCCTGCCTCAACTAAATTTCCATCCCTCATTTCAGGAAAGCTGCCACTCCTCATCTGTTCCTAATTCACCTCCACCTTGCTGCTGCCTGCACCCGCTCTGTGATGTGGCTTTCTTGTCTGCACAGTACTACTTGCACCACTATCTATTCTTTATTTTACTCTTAATTTATTCATACTTGGGGTTTCTCATGTAAGAGAAACCACGTGATATCCCACTCTCAGATCTCTCTCCGACTCTGAACCCCTTGTCTTCATGTCTCACTTATGTGAATAATTGGCTCCATCCATTAATCCCCAGAAAGTACAAATAACTTCTGTAGTTCTTGCCCCCCAAGATCCTTGACATACCTGCCTACGGAGTTACCTTTGCTGTGCGCAGTGGCACACACAGGCTCTGGAGATCAGGCTGTGGACATCCTTTAGGGGGGCATTCTTCCTACCATGATAACCTTTGTTTCTCTTTTTTCTCTTCACCTGATCTTCTAAAACTGTCACTGTCAAAGTACTGTATATCACAGTGAAAACAGCAACAACAAGTAGGCGCTGTGTGTGGTCACCCTTGAATGAAATGCACATTCGTGATTGTCACCAGCCCTGCCCGGGGGTTTGGCCCTGTGGGTCACGAATGGGGCCCAGCCATTTGCATTTTAAACCAGTTTGCCAGGGGACCCGGATGCTGGTAACCTAAGCAGCTCACTTTAAAAGGAAGATGATATTCTCAGAGGTGCTGCCCAGTGGCCCCTGTGGAAGGTGCTACAGGGTTGATTTTCACCCTTGCGGCTGGTGCAGCTCTCGCTGCAGTCATTTTCCCACAGACATCTCCTGAGTTCCCTGTTGTGCGTCAGCCAGCGGCCTCTCTGGGGAAGGGGACCGGTGTGAACTTAAAAAGGGACAGCTGTGTTCTGTGGCGTTGCTGGGTGAGGGCAAGCTGGGTATCAGGGCTGGCTGGGGGTACGCTGGCTGAGTGCCGGGCGAGCTGCTCCCCCGACCCCTCCGTGGAAGCTAAGGGAGGGCCAGAGGAGCCAGCCCTTCAGAGTCCAGGGGTGGGGAGACAGTTCCTGCCGGGGACAGGGAGGGTGGGCAGGGAAACAGACATGTTTCAATGTGCCTGTTTTCTCCCTTCCTGCTATTTGGAGGAAGAATTTTCTAGGATGGGCTTGTGGGTACTCCAGCTGAGGCACTGCTGGTGGGGAGATCAGCAGCCTTTTACACAGCTCTCGAATTATACGTCTTATACGTCTCAAATGCTGAAAATTCCTGTCACAGCTGTCCATTTACATGTTTGTACTTCCTGGATCTGGGTGCTACCTTGAGCCTGTGGTCATTCATACAGTTGGTGAACTAAGCGCTGAGGAGGAAAACAAGGGTAACTAAGTCCCTGTTTTCAAAAACTTTGCAGTTCAAGGAGGCAGAGATGTGGGCTATGAACCATGGAACTGGGCAAAGTGAGCCAGGTGCTTGAAGAGAGGCGTTGCTGGCCAGGTGCTCAGAGAGGGTCTCCTAGGGTCCCAGGATGCTACGAGAAGGGCTTCGTGGCAGGGTGAGTTTGAAAAAATCATGTTAAACTAGGTTAATTTTATTACTATGTGGTACTTTGGAGGCTGTAATATGCCACATTTCCAAACAATGGCTAAAGTCCAGCCTTTCCCTAACTGATTGGACCATATGCTTTCTTTTCAGTGTTTCTGTAAAAGGTAACTTGTAGAGCAGGTAGCATATTTTTGCAGCTTGTGGTATTAGATACTAATTCCTAAACTATATGGAGTTGATAACTTATACTCTATTCCTTTTAAGAAAGCCAAATGCTTTTTTTTAATGAGTGAGATTTAAGAAATCCTTAGCAGTCTGAAATAACTAGACATCCTCTAGGAGGTTAAAAAAATTTGTGAAATTTTAAAATTTCACTCAATGCTTTCTGTGGTTCCACATTTTATTTGCTTGGGTCCACGCACTGGCTAAGCAGATTTGATGAAGATTTGGCTGTTGTCTTTTAAAAAATTCCTCTGAGATTAGCTCAGGCTTTTCCAGATGCTCCATGTTTATACATTGTGTCCCGAACCTTGACGGGTGGGCCCGTTTTTCAGAGAAGCATAGAAGTGATTGACAGAAGGCACGACAAGAATGTGACCTTTGTTGTTGGAAGGTTTGTGACTCAGTGTGTAGGATTTTGTGTAGGTGTTCAATCAACCAGGAACCCTACACTACCTGAATATGAAATGAAAGATGAATATAAATATGCCTGCTTGCTTGTTTTCAGACAGTTTTTTTCCAAGACAGCAGCAATTTCAATTGAGATTCAAGTTTTATTGAAAAGATTGATATTTGAGGGTGAGGTGGAAAAGTGAATTGAATAACTTGAGTTGAAAACTAAAATTTTCAGTGAAATTTTTGAAATCAGTGATTGTGTGGCAGGAGAACCCCTCTTAGCCTCAGTTTCAATTTCTTTTTTCAAGTCGTAGAATATCTGAACTGTTCTGATTTTCTTAATGTGCAACATGTCCTATTTACAGATATTTCAGAGTTCAACATTTGGTCCAAATCCCTCACTATTTGTGATTTGAAAGTCTGTTTGTCAGTGTGGTAGATATTTTCTTAGGATTTTGTGTATAATTTATTCCTAAAATGCAAATTGAGCTGGTGTTTGCAGATCAAGCACCAGACTTACATAATACTGTCCCAGAACCGAATGTTGAGAATGGTTCAGAATGGGGCGTTGTCAGTGTTCTAACCCTCCAGTGGGTCCTGCACACGCAGGAAGTGCAGAAAGAGGGTGAAGCTCATCTGACCTCAGCTTGTCACGTCTGTGCTTCTTCCCTTGTCCGCAATTGAGACTGGTAATAAGACTGATCCCATAGCAGTTCGAGGAGTAAGCTTAGCAATACGTAGAAAGGGCTCAGAGTGTTAGGTGCACCAAAGGGGTTGTTTGGTGAATGTTTATTATTTTTTATATAAGTACTTAAAATGTAGATTAAACAGTAAGTAGAAACAATCATGATCACTTTTCTAAAGTAAATTCTCAAATTTTTCTTGTTCTAGCTCACTTGAAAGGACAGTTAGTAGAAAAATACATTGAAGTTTGGAAGAAAGAGATGCTTCTTAAAGGGAAGGCGGTAGGAGATGGTTATAACTTTGTCTACACTTTCTTCTTAAATTCATCTATTGTAGGTAAGAAAGTGAACCTTCAGGAAGGACAGCTTGACCCTTAACCATAACCATCATAGTGACAGACGCAAATATTTTTTGGCCCAGCCATTACTGCTATGTAAATTCACTCTAGTAGAAAACTAGACACATCTAAGATGATGGTGTGTCTACGGGTGATATCTGGTAGTGCTGTTTACAACAGCTAGAGACTGAAAACAACCCCAAAATACCCACCAGTAGGGAAATAAGAGAGACAGGCACATGTCAGGAATATTGTATGACAGCTGGACAGGAATAAGGAATTTTTCTGTAGTTCTTAGAAGAGATCTCCAAAATGCATTAAATCAGGAGAGCTAGAAGTTGGAAAACGGAGTGAATGTATATAGCTTTTGAAAGATGCATGAGAGATTAAGAATAGTATTCACCTCCAGGAAGTAGGGAGGGAAAACCACTGCAAGGAAGACCCCCAACGAGCACCCTGGGTAGATGTCTAACTGCCCCACTTCTTATATTTTCATATTTTTACGCCATATCACTCTGTTACCTATTTGAAGAACTAAAACAGTAACCAGAAAGAATTTTAGTCACTCGTTGTCTTTTGATAAAGGTGTCTGCAGCAAGCTGTTGCCCTCTTAATGGTGCTCAGATCCTGGGAGTGCTGTTAGATCTCAGGAATTAGAGGTTTTTTTACTGTGAAAATTTGAAGCTGAGCATAATAAAATCCTATCTACCCACCTCCTAGGTTCAGTAGCTATTAATTTATGGCCACTATTTCATCCGTAGCCCTGCCCAATCTTCCTCCAGCAGGATTTTATTGAGTCTGTAAATACTAAATAATTCAGTCTATAAATACTTAAATATATAGTCCTTAAAGATAGGAATCTGCTTTAATATTTTTTGAAAATGTATTTTAAAATACAAGTCTTTGAAATAATCTAACATTTTCTTCTTCTCCTCTGCCTTTACTCTTACCCCCTACCACAATTCTCTCACAACTTGAAACTTGAGCAAGGTTTCTCCAATTTTGTCAGCCCCCTCACCTGGCGTCTTACATGCCGCCCATGCCTGCTAGTGTTTCCTGTGTGTTAAGGCTGCCCTTCTGAATTGACCAGTCTAAAGACTTTCATTCTGTGAATGTGTAGCAAATTATTTTATCACCAACTTCTCCACTTTTACTTTCCCACTTTCCACTCACTTTGAAAGACTAATAAGGGTAAAAAGCAATGAAATATTCAGATGTTTGTGCAAGCTTGTTCTGCCATGAAGGCTGGCATGGCAGAGCTGTCAAAACAGCCCACAAGAAACAACTCGTTTGTCAGCTGCTGTCTGGACACTTAACATAAAAGGCATTTGGTGGTTGTAATTAGTAAAGTGCAAAAGTTCTGCTTGAAAGTCGAGGCCATGTGAATTTGCACCTATATGCATTCTCTGCTGTAAGCACCTAGTAGGCAAGGAAGTAACAGAAAAAAATCACTGCCCCAGTGATTCTGTTAACTAAATACAGAATTGCCCTCCAAATGGACCACTATCCAGCATCCCTGGTGCCTTTGAAGTAGAATTTAAGAAAAATGAGAAACACACAAAAATGTATGTATGAATATATATAGCAATGTTACTCATAACAGCCAAGAAGTACAAATAACTTAAATATCATTAATGGATGAATCAATAAAAATGTAATAGATACACAATGTGATAATATTCAGTCATTAAAAACAGTCAAATGTCCATACATGCCACAACACGGCTGAACTTTAGCAACGTTGTGCCAGATGAAGCAAGTCAGACACAAAAGGCCACATATTGCATGTCTCCATTTACATGAAATGCCTAAAAGAGACCAGAGGTAGTGATGTAATGGTCACTGAGGCGTGAGGTGGTTGTGGTAGGAGGAGGCGGGGGGACCTGTTCATAGTGAGCAGTTTCTATAGAGTATGACAGTGTTCTAAAATTTGGTCATGGTGATGGTTGTACAACTCTGTGAATAAAAAAATCATTGAATTCTATGCACTTTAATGGTTGACTCTGTGGTGTAGGAATTAAAGCCCAATAAAGCATCTATCTATCTATCTATCTATCCATGTCTATCTTGTGCACGGTGGTACATACCGTATCCATAGTCCCAGGGCCAGAGGATTGCTTGAGCCTAGGAGTTCAAGGTCAGCCTGGTCAATATTTAAGACAGATGGAGAAAATTTAGACAGACATACAAAATATTAAATAAGATTTGATTTACATACAATGCCTCAAGATATGCCTATATATCTTTATTGGTGCTTATTTTTATGTTTTTCCTAGAGTTGTGCTGTGGTATTACAGCACTGGGGTAGGGATAGGATGTACTAGGTAATATGAGGGAGAAAGAGGAGATGACTTCCTTCTACCTTTGAAATTCTATATAAATAAAGTTAGTTTCCCTCCCCTTAAGTTACCTGTGAAACAGTGGCTTTGCCCGACCGTGTAATCTTACTCCACTTCAAGTTCCTCATCTGGCTTAAACAGTCTTCCCTAAAGAAAGTAGCTTCCTTTCTTCTCCACTCATCCCTCACGTAGATTGTAAAGCATTTCTGTACTTCCTAGGTGACAGTCAATGATTTTCTGTCTCTGGAGTTTTCCTGTTGGTAAATGGTTTGGTCTTCAAACAATGGTGCTGGTAAATTTACCAATAGGCCCTTCCCACTTACATAATTCAACAAGCAGTCAGGTTTAAAAATAACAGCAAGTTGATGGTGTGTTTTTCTACAGTGAAGCAGCTGGAGCAGCACTGTTCCCAGGGAAATGTGGCACTGTTTAAACAACCGTGGGCTCTGGGAGAAGGCCCAGGTCTCACACCAGCTCATTCACTGGAAAAGCTACTGAGAGAGAAAATCGTGGTGGGAAGGGTGAGCACACAAGCAAAGTGTTCTCTTGATGCTTTCCAGTAAAAAGTTCTGGTGACAAAGAATGAGCCCTTTCCAGGGAGCAGCCTTACTGCATTACCCCAGACTCTCTTTGGCAGGAAGAGAAATTGTGGCTGGACTCTGCTAAATCAGGAGTTGGCAAACTACAGCCTCAGGCCACATCTGGCCTGCCTGTTTGCAGAAATGTTTATTCAAACACAATCATGCCCCCTGGTTTACACATTGCTTGTATTCAAGCCTGAACAGCAGAGTAATTAGGCTGTTACCTATCCTAAAAGGCCACCCCCAAATCCTACTGATGTTTGTGCCCTTGCCACTGTGGTTTGCATCCTGAATATCCCCAAAGGGCCTGTGCTCCAGGCTAGGTCTGCCAGGTGATGATCTGGGAGGTTGTGGAACTTTTGGTAAGGCAGGGCCCAACAGGAAGTTCTTAGGTCTTCGGTGTGCCCCTGCCTTTGCTCCCTGGCTCCTGATGTAAGTGGTTTTGCTCTGCCATGTGCTTCCACCATGATATGCTGCCCAACCATAGGCCCAGAAAAATGGAGCGAACTGACCAGGCACTGGAGCACCTCCAAAACTGTAAGCCAAATAACTTCCTTATGAGCCAGTTATCTTAGGTATTTCCTTAGACTAACAGGAAGCTGACTAACAGAAGCACTGAATGATGGAATTCTCTTCTCCTGGGAGTCCAGAAGAGACGTTATCTGTGGTACTTGGAATTTGAGCCTATTATGTATATGACTGAAAATCCACAGGCCTCAGAATTGTGCAGTGAGGGGTGCTGGCATCCCAGTTCAGATTACTCTGACGTGGCACATGGGCTATATGTAAACTTGATGTTACGAAGGCAATTATTTAGTCATCTTTCAAATATTCTTTACTGATACATTTATCACTTATAGGAGGATTTAGAATCAGTGAAGAGCAGGCCTGAGATTAGTTTACATTTTGCTTATGAAGGAAGAAGCTGCACAGTGCCAAGTTTGTGTTTTGCCTGGAGATTGGCTTCCTCATGGATTGACCCCCTAAGTAGCTTCTTGGCTGGACTACCTTCAGTGTTTCCTGGATTAACTGCTCACGGTGTTTGTAGGAATTCTCCCTACATATGGTGCTGGTAGAATGGCCATATTCACTTAATAGGATGTCATCTCACCCCAACTAGGGCTACAGCTGATTGGTTTAGGAGCTGACACAAGCTGGGCTAATCATAGTGCTCCCTGAGAAATTAGAACTGAGGCCAGGTTGCTCCCCAACCCCTCCCCAACCCCTCCCTTCCACTTCCCTCTCTCCTCCCTCTGACTGGAGTTCTGCCATTTATAACGTGTGGCTGAAAAAGAGAGAGCCTGGAGCAGAGACAGCAGAGGGGGCTGCTTGCATTCCCCACGGCATGTTGGTAGATTTTAGTTCCTCCTTCCCCGAAGGAGATGCTGTAGGGGCTTGGTGGGGCTAGACTTACGGAGAGCCTCATGGGTTCTCATCGTACACACAGTCAGGTGCCATCCCTTGAGGACTGGCCCTTCCAATAAGCAAGCAAGTGATGAGGTTCAGTGTAGCAGTTGCTGAAGGACCCACGGATGAGAGAGCCATGGGGAGAAGGTCTTGGGACCCCTTACTGGGAAGACTAGGAGGGAGTCCACCTATCTGCGCATTTCCCAGCTGCTGAGCTTGGCTGGCAAGCAGAGATGGAACAGCTGGGTTGCTGTTCTGGTAGCTTTCCTCTTTGCACTCATTTGTGTGGCTTCCTGTTCCAAATTCACCTGAAATATATCCATGGGTTTTGGGGAGCCAACAGTAGTGGTGAAAGGTTTCCATGTTTTCCCTTAACTCTCCATCTTCATATTAAATAGTTTAGGAAAACAAGCTTGTTTTACTGTTTATATATGTATGTATTTATAAAATACGTGTTTGAGTTAATGCCAGCATGGCCACACTTTAACTCTCAAGCTTTGTAACTTTAAGACCCTGTAGCTTTTGCCCATGATATTCCTTCCGCATATATAGTTCCTTGTTGGTTCTGAACCAGTCTGAGACATCACAGGCTTTCCTTAGAGCCTGAGAGCTTTGGGTCAAAGCCCACTTCCTGCTCAAGCATGCCCAGAAGTTGTGGGTTACCCAGCATCAGAACTGCTATGTCCTTTCTGGCTTTTTTAGTGTCACTACGAAGAGGCAGGTAAAGATGTTACAAATGAGCACAATTGGGGGACATGTGCAGAAAGTCACATGCAAACCGTTGCCATCTATGGGCCCATTCCCCTGCTTAGCCTCTGTTTCTCTACTTTGAAAGCTGAATGAAATTAGTAACACTATCAAGTTACTGCAGAGATGAGTGATGTTGCCTAGGCTCTTCCTGCTACAGGCAGAGCGCGCCTCTTCTAAAGGAGATAAAGTCCTGTTTTCAGGATAAAAATGCAGTGTTGGGCCAGTGTGCCCTCCTTGCATCTGACAGTGCTGTAGCTTAAAAATAATCTTTATACAAAAGTGGCATATTTTGGGGTTGTATATTCTGCCATCCTCCAGCAAGCTGTTTAAAAGTTTAGCTCATTTGGCAGCAGTCTCTTATGATATATAACCACCCCAATGGGTCATTACAGCCCTGTTTAAATTGTGAAATAGATCAAAGTGAACTTGTATGTAACGGTTACTGGAGAAAAAGAAAAACTGAAAGTAATTTCCAATAATAGAGATGCATTGTTATTGGCAGCCTTTAAAACACTTCCACAATTGTCTGTTCTTAGATAAAAGGGCATGCTTAGCCATTTTGCCTGCTCCTAGAGTAGGGGAGAGGACTTCTTTTTGAGACTTAATGGATGGGAAATGTCACAGTAGGCATCTAAATGAACAAGTCTTTGTGTCTCTAAGCCTAGGCTTACTGAGTTTTTCAACTAAAATATCTCAGACTTCTGAGAGTAAACTCATCTTCTCAGAGTCTGAAGGGGAGACCTGAAGCTACCTAGATTAGGGTATCTTAAATTTGTTTTACTTTGAAAGTCCCTGTGAACTATCTCCTCCTGTCCCAATATTTCTGATATTGATTTTCAATGTAAAGGTACTTAATTACTTCTCTGTGATAGTGTTCACTGTCTTTTCTTACTTCCCAAATTTTTAAATAAAGTTGATGCTCTAAGATAATATAGCTCTCCAAATTTCAGCATGCTGCCAGGTCCCCCAAATTAGTCATATACTGCATAACTATTCCTTCTCACCACTCAAGAGTCACAAAAGGAGTCCCCAGGAGCTGGTAGCTGACTGGTAATGCTGGGTTAAACATTTGAACCTACCAAAGAACAGATTCTGCTCCCACCTCCTAGGTGGTGATGTCAGTGGCATCAGCTAGGACGGGGTGCTTAATGGGACTTGTGAAATAGCCAGCTCGGAACAACTGGCTTGGAACCTCCTTCTAGGAATGCAAGTCTGCTCACCAAAGAGGCAAAGGCAGCCAGGAAACGGGGAAGCCAGCCTAGCAGGGCCCGTCCAGTGGCCTCCAAGGCAATGTCACATTGAAACAAATGCTGCTGATGACCAGCTCATACTGGTTTACATGACTGGTGCTCCCCGTAAGCCGTTGCCCAAGAAGATTTTGAAGATAGGCCAACTGTGAAACGCTGGTGCCAGAATAGGTTTCCCAAAACACCTCTGGCTCCGTCACTACCTGCTCAGTGAGTAAGATCTGAACTCCTTCACCTGCCATTCCAAGCTCCCCACGGCACGGTCCCAACCACCTTCTCCTGGTACATGTTGCACTGCCATCCCTATGATGTCAGTCCTGCGGCTTTCTATCTCTGTCTTCAAAGCAGGTAGGTGCCAAGTCCCAACCCCACCCCTCCCTGCAGTACAGCTACTCACATTGGAGTAGCTGAGGTAGTGAATCCTCTCTGATCTCCCAGAGTCATTTATTGCTCCACTGAATGAATCTCAGCATGTGTTGACATAATTCAACTTCCTTGACCCTTACTGGGCTCCACTCCAGTGTTAGTTTTCTGTTTGTTTTATTTCTCTGGGCACACTGCGCATTCTATAAGAGAAGGGCCTGCGTTGTTTATATTGCATGCATCGGCCTTGTGCAAGGCCTCTTCTTGTGCTTGTATCCAGTAACCTTAGTGACCCGCACTCAGTTGTTGGAAGAATGAACAAGTAGAGTTTTTCACAGATGTGTACTACACAGGTACCACCCAGGAAAACTAAAGTTTACATGGAAACTAAATTAAAAAGTCATGTTCCAAATGGAATCATACATATCCTTCATGAGCATCTTGTCCCTGTAGCTTTGAAAATAAATTTTGATTCACAGTAATTTGACATCTTTTATAAATAAGCTCTTAAAATCTTGGGGGAACCCCAAGATTTGAAAGTGTAATTGTTCATGTTTTTAAAAGACATTAGGAACAAAATATTGATGGCTATTATATTTTAAAATAAAATTACTTTTACAATTGACTAATTTACTTTGCCTGAGATTTTAGCTTCCTTTCTCTTGGAGTAAACTTTGAACTCAAGACTTACAGGGAAATTACTAAAATTATCCCTTTACATTTTTTTGAAGTTGCAAAATTTCAGATTCAGTACATACAGGACTTTCAGAGAAAAACTGGAGAGTTCCACTGTCATCTAACAAATTACATCAACCATGCTGTGGCCTCTTCTTGTACTTATAGGTAGAAATTTCTTGTTTTTAGTATTGCAGGCTAAGCAGATTGAAGTATGGAATATATTGACAGAAAGGACTGTCTGGACAGTCTTCAGTAATGTGGTAAATTGGCCTGTCTTTCCCTGGAGATTCTTTTCCATTTGTTACTAAGTGAACCTATAATCTTGAATATTGGGACCCATGAATACATACATATTATCTATATGTGATCCTTGTAATCAAGAAAGTGACTTAGTTGTTTTTTTAAAGATCAACAAAATTGTAAACCCTTAGCCAGACTAAAAGTAAAGAAAACAAAAATCAGAAGGGAAAAAGGATTACAATTGATTCTGTGTAAATGAAAAAGATCATGAGACTGCCACAAACAACTGTTTACCAACAAACTGGGTAATCTAAGTCAAATGGGTACATTCTCAGAAACAAAACAGCTTACCAAGATTGAATTTTAAAAATCTAAACTGATCTATAAGCAAGTGAGATTGAAGCAATAATCCAAAGCCTCTCAATAAAGAAAAACCCAGGACCAGATAACCTCACTATAAAATATTACCAGATATTTAAAGAAGAATTAACACTAGTCTTTCTGAAATTCACACACACACACACACACACACGCGCGCGCGACAGGAAGAGCGGGAAGAGGGCAGGGGAACAATTCTAAACTCAAGACCATCAATTAAAACTCTGATCCAAACTCTGATACCAGAATTAGACACTAGCAAGCCAAGTTCAACATGGTAAAAAGATTACACATTCTAAACAAGTAGGATTTAGTTCCAGGATGTTTTAACATACAAAGATTAATTGATATAATACAACACATTAAGGACTAAATAGACATTTCTCAAAAGATGTATGGATAGCAAGCATAGGGAAACGTACTCATCATCATAAATCATTGGGGAAATGCAAATGAAAACCACAGTGTGATATTATCTCACACCCATTAGCTATGATCAAGATCAGAAAACGAGAAAATAACAAGTGTTGGCAAATATATGGAGAAATTGGAACGCTTGTACTCTGTTGGTGGGAATATAAAATGGCACAGATGTTAGAGGAGTGTGTAGATCCTTCAAAAAATTAAGTAGAACTAACATATGACCCAGCAATCCCATTCCTAGATATATATCCAAAAGAATTGAAAACAGGTCCTTGAGGGGATAATTTACACACCTATATTCACTGTAGCATTATTTACAACAGCCAAGAGGTGGAAGCAACGTAAATGTACATTAACAGATTAATGATTAAAATAAATAGGGTATGTGTGTACTGTAGGATATTATTCCCCCTTTAAAATGAAGGAATATGCTTATGCGGATGAACCCAAAGGACATCATGCTTAGTGAAATAAGCCAGTCACAAAAAGTCAAACACTGCAGGATTCCATTTGTATGAGATATCTAAAGTAATCAAACTTAGCAACAGAAAGTGGAATGGTGGTTGCCAGGGAAGGGGAAAACACAAGGTGCTGTTCAGTGGGGATAGAGTTTCAGCTCTGCAAGTTGAAAAGGTTCTAGAGATTTATTGTACAACAGTGTGTGTATAATTAATACTACTATTTATATACTTAAGACAGGCCTTGGCTTCTAGTGCTGCCCACCACGGAGGCCAATTCCTCTGTGGGTGTCGGCACCCTTACACGTACTGGAGGAGACGCACCAAACATGTGAAACACTTCTTAGTTGGAGTAGGCACAAGCAAAGTGCAAATGGAGTTTGATAGCTGTTGAGTAGTAGAAAGAAGGCAGCAGATGGCGGGAATAACCTTAGTCCAGCTTGAATTGGTACAAAGCAGCCAGTCTCTGAGAACAGCCCATTTGATGGGGTGTCTGGACCCAAGGGGACAGAAATGCTTTGCAAGACCAGATTGGTTCATGATCTCAAACTCCGTTGCACCTGGAAGAAGAGAGGGACTTTCCACTCAGCGCATGGCAGCAGACCCTCATGGGTCCTTGGGAGGCCCCTCTTTTTTGGTTTATTTCCGTTTACCCTCATACCATACCACCATCTCCTCCTCCCTTGGCCTACCACTAATATTTGTTTGATGCATGTGCTATTTGTATGTATTCTTATAAAATGAGATGGCTTGGACTGTACATGTTTAATTTATATAGATGGTAGAGGTCTAGAGCAGGAGTTGACAAACTTCCTGTAAGGACCAAAGAGAAATATTTTGAATTTTGTAAGTCCTGTGATCTGGGTTAGTTACTCAGTTATGCTGCCATAGCACAAGAGCAGCCAGAGACATAAGTAAATGAATGAGTGTGGCCGAGTTCCAATAAAACTTCATTTATGGACACTGAATTTCAAATGTCTTGTAATTTTTGTTACACAAAAATCCTTCTTTTGACTTTTTTTCTCTACTGTTTAAAAATATAAAGTCACTTTTAAGTTTTGGGGCATATGAAAACAGGTGGGGGCCAGAGTTGGCCTCTTAGACGTGATCCGGCCCCTCACTTCCCCACAGGCAGACCGCAGTGTCAGCCTGTGTAGGGAGCTTGTTAAAAATGCAGATTTTAAGACCCACCCCAGACCCTTTGGGTCAGAACCTGCATTTTCACAAGATCGCAGGTGACTGGTATATACAGTCATGGTTGAGAAGTACAGGGCTCCATCTCACCCCTCCGCCTTTTCGTTTTGGTACTGTGTTAAAGGTCTAATTGTGTTGGTAGATGTACCTACCTAATCCATTTCTTAGCGTAGTATTTCATCTTCACTTTTCCACTAAAAACACCGTAAGGAAAAAGCAAAATTACAAAGCTGTGAAAAGATCAGTAGTTTTCAGGCTTTGTGAGTGTCCTGGGCTCTTGCTCTCTTGACCCTGGGCTGTCTTAGAGAAGGAGGAAGGTTACTGGCATGCTTGGAGCCCTCTGAAGGGCTTGCCTGTTCTTTGAGTAGGGGCACCTCTGACAGACCCTGAGCAGCTCCCGCTCTGTCTAAGTGGGAAGGTTGGAAGGGTGTGGTCTGGCCTCCAGGGCATCCTTGGGTCTGCCCGTGTGTTATCAAGCTGTGCCCTCCACACGTGTCCCCAAGTGTTTCTTCAAGGGGCCATTATTATTTATGACTCTTGAATCTTCTTCTTTTTAAATAAAAGTGACCAGGAATGACAGAATTAAGACTGTGCGTGTCCAGGAGGCAGTATATCTGCCAGGCCCTTTTAGCTCCATGAAGCAGGGAGGCCTGCCAGGTAGGAAGTCACTCCTAGCTGAACAGAGTAGTGCTGTTTCCTGTACTTGAGAGAGGTAGACACCCAGAAAATGAGTGGGCGAAGGCAAGGACAGACTCCAGAAATCCCAGCTGCGGCAGGGCAGAGGGCTTCCTTCCAGTGCAGCTACTCCCTTGACACCGTGGCTTCTCATACCTCACAGCTGTGGGACAGATGCTCAGTGCCACCGATGGAGGGAAACCTTCTGCCATTCTCCTTGGTTGATTTTTGCTTCAGTTCTTTTGAGACTGAATGTTAAAGAGTGGCTGTGTGACCTTTGGTACCTGTGCTATTGACAGGGTCTGAACCTTTTGTATGATCTCTTCCTCCCAGGTGCCCAAGAGTACAGCAGAGGTGCTGCTGACCCCAGCATAAACAGGTCCTCACTCTGTGAGCAGTCGCTGCAGGGCCCCTGTGATAAGGTGTACTCTAAGGTTCAGACATAAAAGATACTATCTCAGCCTCAAAACAAGCTATGGACCTGTGGGCTGTGCTGAGAAGTTCCTGAGCAAGAAGGAACCCTCAGACCTGCTTTGAGCAAGACTTCAGCAGCTTTATAGACTCTGGTTCTGGACATTGCCTTTCAGTGCTCTGAACCTCAGGGATCCTCTCTAAAATGGGAATCATACCTGTAATCCCAGCACTTGGGAGGCTGAGACAAGGATTGCTGCAAGTTCAAGGCCAACCTGGGCTATATAGCGAATTCAAGGCCATTCTGAATTACCCAGTGAGATCCTGTCTCAAAATAAATAAATTAAATTAAATTAAATAGGAGTCATCATATTTACATCTCACTACTGTTGTATGGCTAAAATAAAATAGGAGTCACCGTATTTACATCTGCCACTACTGTTGTGTGGCATTATATAACCAGTAGTGCCCTCTGCAAACACTCAGAGTGGTGTCTTAGTTACTTTCCTTGTCCGTGGAACAAAATACCAACACCTGCAACTTTAAAAAGGGAGGGTTTACTTTGGCTGATGTTTTGGAAGTGCCAGTGCTTGTGTGGTCATTGTATGGAGGAGGGTCTGGGCCAAGAACAGCAGTGCAATTCATGGTAGATGAGAAGAAGAGTGTGAGAAGAGCCGGGACAGGAGGTCCACCCTCTGGAGCACACCGCACTGACCTACCTCTGTGCCCCAGCCCACCTCCTAGCACAAGGCAGCTGTAGCCCCCTATAATCCAGTCACCTTCCCAAAGCCCCGCCTATGTTCACATGAGGCTTTGGGGGGACACCCAGACATACACCCTTACAGGTGGGCGCCCACACAGTGACTGTGGCCACGGAGTCAGGTGTCTTCCTCCCACACAGAAGTGGAAGAAGCAAGCTGCTCCTCCTTGCTTCTTTGTCTTTGCATTTTGTGCTCCCTACCTTTGCAACACAGAAGGAGACGCCATTCAAACAGGGAAGATGGTAAAAGAAGCAGGTAGAGCTGGGAGCCGGGTTGGTGTCAGACCACACGGGACCTCTTCCAGGCCTGAGGAATATGGCTGGCTCGGGGAGCCATTGAGTCCGGGTGCTGTCACGCTGAGGCTGTCGCTACCACGGTTCTGTTTCCTTGCAGGCTCTCTTTGGTTTGGATTGCCTGCTGCTTTGCCACTGGTGGCTGATACTGAATCAAGTATTTTTCCTCAATTCATAGGGAATGAGCAGAGGACGTGTATTCTTTGTGAAGCCCTAGATCTTTGATCTGGGTCATTGGCATCCAGCAGCCCTCTTATATCCCTGATGCTTGGGCTGGTGATATAGCTCAGTGGAATAAGCGCTTGTCTAGCAAGCGCAGGGTCCTGAGTTCGATCCCCAGTACCGCAAAAAAAAAAAAAAAAGGAGAAGAACTATCCCTGATGCTCGCAGCACCCAGCAGGAAGGAGCAGAAGGGTGGGCTCTGGTGACACCGTGGCTGCCTGGACACTTGTGGACCCTTGGGCCTCCTCCCCAGAGGCACTGGTGCAGGTCTGGATGGAGCCCAGGAGTCTGCATTTCTAGCAGGCCTCAGGTGATGCTGTGCGCTGGTCTGGGACCACACACTTAGAGAAACAAGGCTCATTGCAGCCCAACAGCCAAATCCAGCCTGCCTTCTATGTTTATAAATAAAGGTTTAGAGGAATGTGGTCACTCCTATGCATTTACATATTGTCTGTGGCTACTTCCATGCTACAGTGGCAAAATAAGTGCCTGTGACAGACCATATGGCTCACAAAGCTGAAAATATTTACGGTTTGGCTCTTTTTCAAAAAGACTGCCAACCTCTGCTATAGAGGTTCCTCAGTCCTCTGGTCCCAGGGCTTCTAATTACAGGCACAGGACACCTCTCCCCTACTTTCTTTCCCTGGCAAATAGTACTTCCAAAGACCTCTTCTAGTGGGCTGCCCCCCCTGCTACACATTGAACCACGTCTCCTGGAAGAGGTAAAGCCATGGCTGTAGTCATTTAGGCCTGGCTAGTGGGGCTGGCAAGTTGGTGCTGGCTGTTGGTGGGAGGCCGGCTTCCTGCCCCCTTGGGCTACTTGCATGTCCTCACGGCATGGCAGCTCTCCTGCCCAGAGCCAGGGACACTGGACAGTGTTCATGACCTGGCCTCCCGAGTCTCAAGTATCATTCCTGTCGCATTCTGTTCACAGAGGCAGGTTGTGTACTGCAGGCTATGTGCAAGAGGCATGCCAGAGGGTGTATAGCCACATGTTAAAACCTGCCCCTTATGCTGACTTCCATCTTACTGCCTGCTGGGAATGTCAGGGGCCTGTGGTACTGCTCCATGCCAGCCTTCGGTTGACCACAGAATGTCAGATTAAAGTCCTAAGCAAGAGCAAGGAAATCACAAACTGCTAGCTGTACCTAGGTTCCATGCCCTGTTCTGCTATGGAACGCCGAGGCCCCTCGCAGTGGTACTGTACTCAGGGAGTGAGAGAGATATCCATCCTTGTGGCATGTATGAGAGTGGGAAACAGTCCATATGGCTTGAAATCCCCTCCCCTCCAGTGACTGGGACATGCTCCTCCAAAGTATTGGCCCCCTACTCCCATTAATTTCTCTATCCTGCTCATTTCCCAGATTGGAAAAGCAGAGTCCCAAAGAGGACAAGTGTTTTGTTGAAGAAAGTGCCAAGACCTGAAGCCCCTTGCCACACTGATTGGGTGCCTCAGAGTTCTCCTAGAGAGTGTTAAATGTCCATCTGTGGAAGCTCTGCAGGAACACAGAGGAGGCTGTGAATGTGCGGATTAAACTTGCTCTTTCACATTTTTGTATTAATCCATCCTTATCTCAGCCAGCTAAGTGCGTTTTATGTCAGATGTCTTCCCAGGTAACATCTGGGACTGATGTATGAGAATCAAGTTCATTCTTGCACATCCTGTCACCTCTGTGCTGTGCTCCTTAGATGTGCGAATTCACCCAGACAAGTGTCTGGCTCTCAGCTCACCGTTGAGCAGGGGCTGGCCTGGCACCTGTATAGGCAGTGCTCGGACCCCATCTAGTGGACCAGAGGAGAGAGTCGCCATGTTTGCTGAACAGAACTAACCTGGGAATGGAGATGACTGGTTTGAAGAGCTTCTTAACACTGAAGAAAATAGTGAGAAGATAAAGAGAGGGCAGCTAATGTGGTTCCTTGATGGTCCCACTCTTTTGTCCTATCATCTTCTCAGTTTTGATGTATTCATAATGTGATTTATTTGAAAAAATGCAGGAAAGAAGAAAGAAAAACATAAGTGCACATATATATTTGCATGTGTGTATTTTTCCTGATGCAGGAGTGAGCTGGGCATGGTAGCACACACCTGTAGTCCCAGGCAGGAGGATCACTGTGAGTTTGAAGCTAACCTGGGCTACATAATGAGTTCACAGCCAGCCTGAACTTACATAGCGAGACCCTGCATCAAAAAATTAGAAAAAGAAAAAGAGTATGTGCCTTGGTAAATGGGAATTAGCTGACTTTTTAAAAAAATGTTAGCTAGTAAACCTTTTAGGCTTTGTAGCCAACTATTCTACCTTTTTATCATAATAACAATCAGTATGCAAATGAATGAGCATGGCTGGATTCAGTGGCTTCATAAAACAGTCCGTGAATTTAGTGTGGTGATGGACTATAGTTTGTCCGCTTCTGGTGAAAAAGTGTGATTATCTCTCACACTGTACAGTTGCAGCAACCCTGTGCATCACTGTGGTACCCTAAGCACCCAGCATCATGCCAGCTTGGAGTAGGTGCTCACAACAGGTTTGCTGACCCAAAATGGTTCTTCCATCAATAATATATAAAGTTTCTGGATTTTCTGGAATTTATTAAGCGAAGAGCAGCATAATCTCTGCATTGGATGTTTAAACTATCAGAGCAAATAGGATTAGCCGCCATCCCTGTTTTCTGTTTGTCTCTATCTAACATGAAGCATGGTGCTTTAAGAGACCAACAGATAAAAGGTGTTTGTGGCGACTGTCTGAGCAGGGCACTCCCTGGGGCCCAGCAGCACTGGGCAGTTTCTTGGGACTCTTGTTTTGCAGCATCAGGCAAGCAGTTACACAGAGGCATCTGCTACTTTTACTAGAACTTACTTATGCCCAGAGATTTGCACTCGAGGGAGGCTGGCTGGATTCTAGGGAATGCCCCCTCCCTAAGGCAGCCAGAAAACAGAGCAGGAGCCAACTTCATGTCTCAAGCATCAGCCTCATTTGTGTTGCACCTGGCTGCTCTTCTAAGGCAAGTTTATCATCTGCCAAACTGCTCAATTTCTTCAGTTACTAATCCCAATACAGTAACTGTCATCAGTAGGACATGTTATCTCATGTGAAATTTGGGAACTACATATCATTCCTAAACTATAGATAAACTAAGGCACAGAAAAAATATCTTAGGACACGATATCTATCATCTGTTGCACAAAAGTTTAAAAACTTGGATGGTTATTTAATTCAAATACATGGTATATGTTAAGTAAATACTGTTTGAATAAAAGAAAGTTATTTGCCTAGATACACAATAAGAATTCAAAGGCTTGGGCTGGGGATTTAGCTCAGTGGCACAGTGCTTGCCTGGCAAGTGCGAGGTCCTGAGTTCAATTTCCAGCACTGGAACGAAAAAAAAAAGACTTCAAAGCCTGAATCTTTCTACTGGGCCGAATGTCTTTGGCATTCTACCACTCAACTGAATAGCAACAGAGCCATGGAAACCATGGCATTGAGGTGGAACTTGTAGCAGTCAGGGTGTCTGTTGAGCAGGGTAGACAGAGCTTAGGGGTCAAACATCCTTGGCTGACTTAGTCTGGTATCTTGGTATTACTGCTCACTCTGGAGAGCACTCAGGTTCAATCTGTGCATCCAAAAAGCTGGAAGCAGATAAGCCATAGTGCCAAACAAGCGTAAAAAGCTTGACTTACAGAGAAATATTAAGTCTATTATATGAGAAAGGCAGATGGGGTAATACCAGCATAATAGTAGTATCCCAGCAGTACACCCAGCTTGTGCCATTCATTTTGTCCTTCTATAATGCTGTGAGGAAAACTTCTGCATCACCATTTTATAGGTGAAGAAAGGCAGGGAACGGAACCCCATGGGCTGACTTCAAAGAACAGGATTTTCCCACCAGGCACACTCTGCCTGTTGGTTCACCATTACCATGAGCAGTAGCATCATCTCAGCCAGAGAGGAAGAGGGAAGAATAGGAAGTAAAGGAATGAAAACTTGGTATAAGTTTGTCACAGTTCACAACCATGGCACTGTGCAAAGGGATGAGACAAACAATTACTTGGAGTCAGTGTCCAATCTGTGCTGCAACAGGGGCCAGAGGGCCTGCCATAAACCGAGATCCCTCAGCATGAGAAAGTCTCAGAAGGCAGCCCCTGAACTGAGGCCTCTGTGGCCTTTTATTGATAGAGCCAGGAAGCAAGGATCAAAGCAAAAAGGGCATCTGGGCAGGAGCTCGAATATGGGTCCTGGGCAGGTCAGGGTGTCGGTTAAATGACCAGCCTTGGGGCCGATCCAGGTGATAAATCAGAGGATGGGGAGAACAAAGGCCAGAGTGCTAATTCCTTAAGTCAGTGTGTTTGATCCTGCTCGGACTTGTGGCCCTGTGGGCCATCATTTAATCTCTAGCCATGCATTCTGGGAGGAATGGACATGTGGCTCCAAAAGCCCCTTAGCTCTGCGCATGCATCAATCATGCATACCCACACTTCTGGCCAGCACCCCACATAAGTTACGGTAGCGCCAGACTAGAATACTAGAACATTGCCCGGACATCTCAGTATCTATAAAATCAGAGTTCGTCAATTCCAGTATAAGTATTCTTTGGCCCACAAACCACTGATAGAATAAGTCTTGGCTTCAGGAAAAAGTGCCATCCATGGAGAATGGCATAGGTGAGCCTCCTCCAAAACTAGACTCCACCTGGCCTTTGCATATTAGGTCAGAACATACAGGAGACTCCCATCACCAATGCGGCTGTCTGTCTCCCAGTCTTCTTTTTACCCTACACCCAAACTTTTGCCTGACTAACTTTACCTACTTAAATCTCAAACTTACTCAGACCATCAAGAATTAGTTGGGTCATTGTATTTATATTTGTATATCAGCTTAGTTTTCTCTATGTAGGACTCAGCACTGTTTATAATTAATGCTGATATAGCAGGGACCATGTCTGTTTCCCTCACTGTACTGTTGATGAGATCAGTAAGGTTTTTGAATAAATGAATGAATGAATATTGCCATATTAAATATGTGAGAAGAGCAGCCAGGCATGTAATGTTATTTTGTTCTCATTGTAAGACACATAAAAGTCTATCTACAATAGCTGATTCCCAGTGCCATCTCACTGTAAGGAATTAATATAGCAGTGAGCTATTTCAGAGGTGTATGAGCGTACACTTGGAACAGCGGAGGTCCCCTGAGAAAGGCCAGCTGGGAACCCAGGTACATTGCACCAGGATAGCCTAATAAATTGTCAGAAGTCACCGGTTGATTTTCAAGGCTGAAGTACAGGCATAGTACTATAATGGTCTCTTGCCAGTCTAGGCTACAGTCAGGAATAAATTGGCCAACTCATGCCATAGCAATATAGCATACATTTCCTGCTCCAACCAGCAGTGCGTTGTGCAGGTATTTGAACAAATGAAACCCTTTAACACCACCATCAGATAAACCTGAGTGATAGAACAGCTGTCATAAAACTTATGGACTTGATGCCACAGCAGAGGCCTCAGGGACAAACTTTTCATATGTTTTGGTATGGTATGTTTTTTGGTGGTGGTGGTGGCACTGGAGGTTGAACATAGAGCGCCTTTACAATGAGCTACATCGCCAGCCCTTTCTAAATTTTTTTTATTTTGAGACCAGGTCTTGCTGAGTTGCCCATGCTAGACTCAAACTTGCTGTCCTCCTGTTTGAGCTTCCCAGAGTGCCTGGGTTATAGGCCTGCACTACCATGCCTAGCTTTAGTTTTTAAATCTGAGATATCTGTTTAGTTCATAGTATATCAGGAGAAAAACCAAGACTGGTTGGGTTGTACACATGCAGGGCATTAGAGGGCTGTTGGAAGTGATTCACTGTGAAGCCAGAAGAGGTAACAACAGTTAACAATTTTAATTTTTTTAAATTTCTTCTTAGAAAACCATAAATATCTGGAACTATTCAGAATAGGAGCAAGCAATCTTATTCTGGAGAACAAGACAGATATTGAAATATTTGATATTTGTGATAACTATGGGTTATCATAAGAATACCATATTTAATTTTAAGAATGAGACAAAGAATCTAGGTGTAGTGATACATACTTGTAATACCAGCACTCTGGGAGGCAGAGGCAGGAGGATTGAAAATTTCAGCCCAGCCTGGGCAATTTAGCAAAACCCTGTCTCTAAATACATACATACCTACATACATACATACATGGCAGGGGGTGTAGCTTGTAGCTCAGTGCAAAGGCCAAAGGCCCTGGGTTCAATCCCCAGTACCAAAACAATAAAAACAAAACCAGCAGAGACATTCAACTGAGCTCATTATCTCTTATGGTTCAGAGAGGACGTTGGTAGAGATAACTACATATCAGAAACATAATGTAAAAATGTAAAAAATCAAATGAACAATAAAACAATAAAACAAGATGGTCAGCGGTTTTCAGGGGATTCTTGCCAATGTACTAATGCAAGAAAAAGAAAACTCGTATCTGTGACTATGCTACAAAAGGCTTAGCTAGAAATTTCCAGGAAGTCAACTGACATCAATAGGATGACAAATACCTGTAAAACTAAAAGGTTTATAACAACAGCAGTTCTCACTTTTG
Source organism: Dinomys branickii (assembly GCA_004027595.1). NCBI lineage: Eukaryota > Metazoa > Chordata > Mammalia > Rodentia > Dinomyidae > Dinomys > Dinomys branickii. Next base: position 43,268 of record PVLD010010246.1, read on the forward strand.
TACTTCTTCACTCCAGCAGAGAGAATCACTTGAGACCCCTGGTGCTTTACCCATGTCCATAGTTGTTGTGTAAAAACTACAACAAAACCTATATCCATAGTTATAAATAATACATGAGCTGCTATCTTCAATTTTACATGATAACTAGTAAATGTCTTCTAATATAATATTCCCTTTGAGAATAGTTTAAAAGCCATACTTGTTCTACTACTTTGTAGGAGACTTGTTCTTTCATCATTTAAAGAATCTTGTCTTTGTACCTAATGTTGTGAAATTTGTGATGTTCCTTTGTTTGAGCCTGTTGTTCTGGGTACTTAGGAGGAGCCCTTTTACATAGAAATTCATCCCTGAAATTTTGAGTTTTCATGAGGTTTTTGCTTGATTTCTTTTCCTCCATTCTGTCTAGTCTCCATTCCTGGAATGCACTAATCAGATGATTGACCTCCCAAACGCACTTTCATTTATTTTCTCTGTGTGTGTGTGTGTGTGTGTGTGTGTGTGTGTGTGTGTGTATTTTATTATGTTTTCTAGGAGGTTTTCTCAGCTTTATCATATCATGTTTCTACTGAATTTTAAATTCTGCTGCCCTACTTTTAATTTCAAAAACTTTTGTTTTTGAAGGATTATTTGTGCGGAAGATTTTTTCCTTGGCTGTTTTCCTTTCCCTCTTCAAAGTTACTTTTCCCCAGTTTGGTTGGTTTCTGAGGTTTTTGTTTATTTTTAAACAGAGTCTTGCTGTGTAGTTCAGGCTGGCCCCTAAATTATAATTCTCCTGCTTCAGCCTCCCAATCCCCGGATTACAGTCATGCACCCCCACACCCAGCAGTCCCACTTATTGCTTGGCCTCAGTTCCCTCCCATGTCACACAGACTTTGCAGTCCTTCTAGATTGAGGAATCTTGGTTTCTGCCTGTGTTCAAGAGAGCAAATCTGTTCTCATGCTTTGAGCATACAGGTGAAACTTAACCACTTTGAACTTCTTATGGATTGATGTGCATGTTGGAAAATCCCCAAAGCTAGTATTTTTAGCTCTTTTCTCATGTGCCTGTGAGGACATGGCTGCTAATATTCTAAAAGCCAAGTCCTCATGTTGAATTTAAGCTTTTTGTTTAAGGTATGATGCTCAAACCTTGGACTGTGTCCTTCAATTCTTTAGAGTCTTCCCAATCAGATGTGGTTTTTGCCATCCAGTGAACATTTGGCAATGTCTGGAGACACTTTTTTATTTGTCCTAAAGAGGGAGGAAGTGGAGATTTGTTGCTGGCATCTAGTAGGTAAGAAGAGAGGGATACTGCTCTAAACATCCTCAGTGCACAGGACCCAAACAGGAACTATTGGCCCAAAATGTCAATAAAGCTGAGCATTGAAGAATCTTGACCCAGAGAATAAAGTTAGAGATTAATGACACAAATGGAATCACTGTGTAGGAATTTGGAGTAGGCTGGAAAGTGAGGCATTAACTGCTTTGCTTTCACACAGTTTGCTACCACTGCTCCCCCCACCTCAGCCTGTGCTCCCATGCCAAGAAGTATTTCAGACTTCACAGTGAGGCTGGTTTTGTTTTTGGCTTTTCTGTTAACCAGCATAGAATTCAATTTTCTTATCCTTTGGACCTATGTGTTCTAAGTTTCCGAAAATGTTTACTTCTTTCCTCTTGATGATTTTAGAAGGATTTTGGGAGGGAGCAGAATTAGATTTATGTGTTCAGTCTGACATCTTTACCCAGAAACCTAAACTATACGAAATACATGTTGTTATGGTTGATACATAGTGTCAACTTGGGGAGTCCAGAGGTTTGGCTAAGTGACTCAGCAGTTCTGCATCTTTGGGTGAAAAGGACATGCTCTTACCCTTCTGGGATGTTCATTGTGTCAATTTGAGACGTTTAGAAGGTTAACTATGTGATTCAGCAGGGAGCCAGGGTGCATGCTTTGTATTCATCCTGAGCCTGTGCAAGAGGAAGGCATGGAGGTTATGTGAGTGCTACATGCTCCCTGGGTGGGGGTAGGCTGTTTACAATTTAAGGGAAGGAAAGAGGCTTGCTCCTCTCTGCCACTCTTCCCTTGTGCTCTTATTGCCTTGCTATTCTGCAGCCATGAACTGTTGCCCTCTGCCATGTGCCACTCTGCTGTGGGGCCAGCTGAGTATGGACTGAAACCTCCACAAACTGTAAGCTAAATAAACCTTTCCTTCCTTCATTTTGGGTGTTGGATATTTTGTCTCAACAATGAGAGAAAAGTAACCAAGACACGTGTACACTGCAGTGGTTGGCACTGGCCACAACAGTGAACATACATGGGTAAAATGGCATAAAGGTTTCAGAAGCTGACCCAATATATGTAAGTTTGCAAGGAAAAATTAAAGGTAGCCTTTCCTTACCCCATATATAGCACTTAACTATATCTGCATTAAGAACGTAAATACATACAGAACCACAAAAAGATGTAGGAGAATTTAAGCAAGATCTTCCTAAGCAAACAGAAGATTTAGTTAGTGACCAGTGAACTTAGTGATGAAGAGTTAGTGACCAATGAGCTATGTAAAAGGGTAAAACTTTTATATGACAAAAGACACCATGAAGTTAAAAATAAAACTATAGGAGGGAAATGTTTGCCACATATGTAGATTGTTGCACGTGTAGTTGTGTAAAGATCTCTATAAATCAGAAAGTGATTTTTAAAATTTTATCAATAAATAAGGGAAGAACTGTAGGGCCAGGGATATAGCTCAGCAGCATAGTGACCACCTAGCAAGCAGGAGGTCCTGAGTTCAATTTCTGATGTAAGTGGCTAATAACATATTAAAATCAATTTTGAGGTATGTGGGAGAAAGGAATGCATATTATAAAACGTTACGGTGAAGCCCATCGTTGGCCTGTGATTAGTAGTTTTAAGTGTGTTATTAAAAATCTGTAAGGGACAGTTAAGAGAATTACTAAAGAAAAGTTTATGAGCTGACCACATTTCAGTGTAGATTTTGTCTTTATTAAATGAACTTTAAAGAAGAGCTTACAGTTAAAGTTTGAATGGAAAAGCTTACCGCTGTATTCCACATCTGCTGTTTACATTCCTGTGTTGAGCCTACATCTTTATGAGCTTCTCAGCAGGTAAATGTCGAACACTTCTGCTTCATGGTCAGTATGGAATGAGAGGCCATCATACAGGCAACTGGCTTGTCTGTTTTCTTCTTTTTCCATGACTCTACCTACTACCTCATCTTGATTTATAAGCAAAACCTGGAAAACCTACAAAATGAATGTTTTGTGGTTACCTAGAAATAATACAGAAAATATTGTTATTATTTTTGGTGAAGAAAATTTTGTATAGTTTATTTCAATCTAAATAAAATGTGAATTTTGTTTTTAAAAGAATTGAAAACATTCTCTACCATTCTCAGCATTGATCCTGATCAGTAGAATGCAAGTGATAGCAGAAATAAGACCACTAAATATTAGTGGTTTTTAATGTGCAGTCCCCACACCACTGCAGCAGCAGCAGCAGCATCTGAAAACTGCTAGAAATGCAGATTCTCCTACCTGCATCTGAGTCACAGACTTTGGGCATCATGCCCGGAAGCTTGAACACACCCTCCAGAGGATTCTGGTGACTGCCTACCTTGGAGACTTGGGCTGTGTAGCCAGGGGGATAAAGGAACCACATCCTAGTTGTGGGTGACTCACAGTGTTGTGTAAAGGAAGCAGGACCTAAGAGTGTGTACTGTAAGATTCCATTTACTGTATGTGGAAATCAAAGCTAGCAAAATGAATCCAGGATGTTAGAAATCAGGATAGTTATTACTCTCGGAGGGAAGAAGCAGTAACCAGAAGCAGGGGTGAGATACTCACATACTGGCTGTGTTGTTTCTTGATGGGAATGCTGGTTACACAGGTTTGTTCAGTTAGTGAAAAGTTCACTTAGGATTTGTTCCATTTTTCTAGTCTGTGCTGCATAAAGCAGTCAAGTCCAAAACATGGGATCGTCCTTTCTTTAAAATGAGGTTTTTAATCATTCAAAACCTGGTGGGAATTAGCAAGGCTTGACAGTGCATACCTGTAGTCTAAGCTACATGGAGGGCTGAGGCAGGATTGCTTGAGATCACAAGTTCAGGACCTGTCTGAGCCAACATAGTGAGACTGTCTCAAACACAAAACACAGTTATTTAATCTGGTGAAGGTAGAAGGGAAAACCATGTGTACACTGATAAGAAAGTAAATGAGTACAGTATTTTTGCAGAACAATTTGGGAGCACCTCTAAAGCTTAAAATAATCTAGAAATTATATCTCTAGAACTGTAACTGGGAATTCAGGCATCCAGATATATATATATATATATTGTGAGAATGTTTCCTGGACATTTTTGTACGGGCATAAAAGAACAACATAAATTTTCCTTCTGCAGAGGACTGGTTACATAAATAACGGGAAACTGAGCAATTTGGTGCAGCTTAGAACCATGCAGTAGTGTGGAAAAATGTCTCCCATGCCACCACTGACCAGCAGAAGCAAGTTACAGGCACTCAGGATATTGGTCCCCATTGGTAAGAAGAACGAAAAGCATGTGCAGGTGGTGGTTATAAATGCAAGTGAAAGTTTAGGAAAGACACACACAAAACATTTAGAGTGGCTTTTTTCTTGAATTTACCACCAGTTAATAGGGATAGGGGTTGTCCTTTCCTTATATACGCTGTGTTAATTTTTACCCACTGATCATTTTTTAAGCTTTGTAAAAGTTTTAGTTTCACTGTTCAAAAAATTATTAACCTTAAAAATGTTTATTATGGGGAAAAATAAATATTTGTGTAGTCTAAGCACGTAAAGATCTAGGATTTGTCTTACATGCAACACATACCAAGCAGGAGATGAGTAATGTTTTTGTAAAGTGATTTCCATCAGTATCGCTTATAGAAGGAGATAAAAGGCTTGCCTCTAGATATATTTCCATTACCTAGGAAATTCACTTGGGTAGAACAATTCTCTTCTTGACAGGAACATTCTTTTTACTGTGTTTGCTGGTGAGGTCATAGGGCAAGTATTCTGCTGTTTGAGAGACAGCTTGGTTAATATTGTCTCTGTGTGTAAAGTGACCACAGCTAGCAGATTAGACAATGCAACTCTGAACACCAGGCTCTGCTTGCTTATTAATGAAAAAGCTTTTTGTATTTACAGCCAAGAGCTCTTAGTTGAACCCATTTAGCTAGACAAGCTTGCACGGGAAACCTACACCCTTGTGATCCCAGAGAGACGCCATAAATACATTTGCGGTGCTTTCTCACTCACTCTTATGTTTCCTGTGTGAGTCCTGAGCAAAGGGCCTCCTGACCCCATCCCTTTGAATCAGGAGGTCCAAAATGTTGTTTGAGATGCTGCTCTGCTGGATTGCCTCCATTAGCGGTCCAAGGCAGTGTCAGATATAGGTGTGTGGATTGCCTGTCATTGAGAATGAATCCAGACTCTAAACCCCATTAGTGTGAGGCGGGTGCTTCCTGGAATTATGTCCATTTTGTACATCTTCACTTTCAATAAATTTTGTTGCCTCAGATGTAAGCTCAAAAACACATTTCCATTAAGTGCATTTTCTTTGGAATTCATATGTAATGGCAAGCAGATAAAATATTGTCAATGTCCAACACTAACAAGGAAAAACGAATCCATTATCTGCTCCCCAGCATAGGCATCCAAGCACTAACACAGCAGCAGGCTTCTCTTGGGAAGCAGTTCTAAGTCTTCCTTCCTAAAAAAGGACCTACGGTCTTCTCCCTGCAGCTTCTACTTTTTAAAATCCCTGACTGATAGGTCTGCAGGCTTTCCAAACCTGGTAGGTTGAAAACTGAGCTAGTGCACATCTCCCTTAACCTGTTCCTCCAGTGTTGGAGCTGCACAGTGAAACCCTAATCCACTTCCTACATCCCTCCTTAGAGATCTGGAATAAGTCGTTAGAGTTTATCCCTCACCCCATTTCTAATCCATAAAGCCCTGTCTACTCCCTAAAATTTGTCATGAATTTACTCACTGTTCAGTATTCACTGCCACTGTCCTGGTTTTGAACATCACCTTCTCCCACGTGGGTTATTTTGCATTCTTTGAACATGTTCCTCCCTAACTTTGCCCCTCCACATGTCTGTTCTTTACATGCAGCCTGTGTTGTATTTAGAAAATGTAACCTGACCTTATTGTTTTCTTGCTTAAAACCCTCATACCACCCTTAGGATAAAGTCCTCGGGTCTCTGGGGCCCACACAATCTGATGGTCCCTAGCTGCTCTAACATTTTACACCAATGTCCTGACCTCCTTACTATGCTTTCCTACTGGTTCTAGAAGCCCCAGGCCTTTGCTTATGTTGTTTTCCCACCATCTCACTAGCACCTTCCAGGCTTGCAGCTCGGGGCCCTGTCTGACACTTGTGTGCCTGGGGGCAAGGTTAGATCCTCCTAGTGTGGAACCTGGTCATATGCTTTACCTTCCTGCATAGCACTTTGCACAGCTGCACAGTTGTGGTTACTCAGATGCCACTTTCTGTGAGACTCCAGGCTGTTCATGAGCAAGCTCTGCTCAGCTCGGATTCCACGCTAGCAGGCACCCTGGCATATTGTGGGTGCCTATGTGATAAACAGAGGAGTGAAATCTATTTTCCCAGATTTGTGATTGGCATTACTTTAGTATTTGATTCTGTATCCTGCAAAGAAAGCAAATACAGAAATGACCTGAAAGCTTTTGTCGTACCCTGGACTTTTATTTTTTAGTGCATGTTTGTCATACAGAATAGTGATATTTGTTTTAGGGAACTCGTACAATGTAAGCAACATACCTTAACCTTTGTCAGTCTCTTTTCTTCCCTCTCCCCTCTCTAGTCTCTCCTCCCATCCCCTTCTCTGATAAACTACCTTCTAGGTTCCTATCATATCTTCTTTATTTTGTTCATTCATTTATTTATATTTTAAGTTTCTCATATAAAAGAAAACATGCAATATTTGTCCTTCTGAATCTGGCTTATTTTGTGTGGCATGATACTCTCGAGTTCTATCCATTTTATTCATCTTTATGGCTGAGTAATATTCCATTGTGGATATATACATTATATATATATATATATATATTCATTATCCATTCATCTGTTGACAATATCTAGGCTGTTTCCAGAGCTTAGCTATTGTGAGCTATGCCACTGTAAACATGGGTATGCATGTGTCACTGATGTATGTTGTCTTTAATTCTTTCAGTGCCCTCGACTTTGATGGTGCCGCCCCAGGGATGTGCTATAGATAGAACTTCTCCATGGCTTAGGAATAAATTCCCCCTGATCCCTGGAAAGTGCTAGGATGCACATGGTTTTCTTTGCTTTAGTTTAGTTAGTTTCTTTGCCCTTGGTGTGGGGTTTGCCTTTGGTCATTTCCCTTGATCCTGCCTTGATTTTTGCCTTGCTCTGCAGTGATGAAGAAATAGACTATGGCCCCCGCAGCTGCTCCGCTGTGGGCCCCGTGGCTGCCCCGCGGTGGGCCCCGATGCTGCTCTACTATGGGCCCCGTGACTGCTGCTCCGCAGTGGGCGCGGTGGCTGCTCTGCTGAGGGCCCCACTCAGGGCACCTCATGGACTGGACCCGCCCCCACCCACAGCACAACAACAGGGTGGAGCTGGGCGGTCCGCTGTGAGCATATGTGCTTTCCCACCTCCGACCATGGCAGTTTGTATACACCCCTGTATGTTATAGTATAGTCTGAGGCAGCTATATCTCTTCCCAACGCAAGAGTCCAAGGATACAGGTAAACCCAGGAGTACAGTTATTATCACAGGGAAGATGACTGATTGAGTGGTAGGGCAACGGAGATGAGGGAGGAGAAAAATTGAATGATCAAATGGGCCATCATCTGTGTAACTGAGTAACAAGGGTAAAGGTAACATTATGTAGGACAGCATCCAGAGCTAATTCCCTTCTATGTTCTCTATAATTCTGTATTTCCTCAACCGTTTTTGTATTAACAGAAGTGAAGATAACTTTATATTATACAGCATCCAGTGCAAATTCCCTACTATATGCTCTATAATTTGGTATTTCCTTTAATGTTTTTGTGTTAACTAATGTGAAGATAACTATGTAATACAACATCCAGTGCTAATTCCCTACTATATTCTGTATAACGTTGTATTTTCTGTATTGTTTATGGCTTTTCTGGTTCATATGTCTCCATTCTTTTGTCTTTAAAATAAAATTTAAAATTATTTAAAAAAAAGAAATAGACTATGGCTAGGATAGGGCAGAATTTGTGAGAAAATCCTGAGTCTCACTATCTAGACAGGGCCCTTTTTTGTTCTCCCTTCTGACAGCTCTCAGACCACATGCTGTCTGCCATCTGTGAGGAGGACAGTGGCGACCCAAAGGTTGGCACAGAATGCCCAAGGTTTGACAGCAGATCTGTCCCAGGGACCACCTCTGAGTGGCCTGCAGTCTTGTTTCCTTGACAAGTACCACCCTGGGATCAAATTCCAGCCATGGGTGTTATCTTGCCCCACGTGGTGTTTTAAGACTCCTAGTGCCAGTTTTTAAAAACAAGATGATCATGCACAAATTTGAGTTTCTTCTATGTTCTCCCTGGGTAGAAGGAGATTTGGCGAAACCAGCCCACTAAAGTTGGCAGAAGCTGTATAAAGACCTGCCCTACCTGCCTCATCCTTTCTCTTATCCTCCTGGTATTTGTAGGCATGTGAGTTTGCAGGCTCCTTTTTTAAGTCATGTGCACACACATATATTCAAGAAAGTCATTGTTGACATGCTGTAAAATTATTTTTTTCTCTGTCCCCACACCCTTCTTCTCTATTTTCTTCTTTCTTTTCCACTGCCACTATCATTTTGCAGGTGCTGGGATTGCTGGTATGGACACTTATTGCTGGAACTGAGTACTTCCGGGTCCCTGCATTTGGCTGGGTCATGTTTGTAGCTGTATTTTATTGGGTCCTCACCGTCTTCTTCCTCGTCATCTACATAACAATGACCTACACCCGGATTCCCCAGGTGCCCTGGACAACAGTGGTAAGGAGGCCTTGGGAGGTGTTCCTGTACAGTGCCCACTTGCTAGGATGGCATGCAGTCTTCTAGCTAACTCAGGGTTGTCTCCCCCATACCAGGTGGGCCAAGCCATGGAGCACCCAACACAGCAGATTATCTCAACATGATCCTATTGCTTCTCAAAGTTGTCTCTCAAAGTGTAAAACTGAGCACATTAGAAGGCTTAGGAATTCCTCTGAGACTCAGTAGCAAACCAGTACTCAGAAACCTGAATCAAGAAAAGCTAAGCTTTCTAGTTTACTAGTAAACAGTGTCGCCTGCAAACAGGGATGTCAGGGCACTGACCTCTGCAGATCTCCCTTTCTTCTAACCTCTCCTTAACTCTCTGCACACCACAGCTCTTAGATGTTAGGGTATGTGTGTCTAAAGAGTGAGGAGAAAAAATGAAATCTACTGTGGCAAACAAACAGGTGTCTTCACAATGGGAAGCAAGAGTAGTCAAGCGTGATTGGGTTTTTGTTCTGGCTCCTGGCACCATCCCGCCTGTGGATAAACAAGGTAAGCGCGCAGGCTCAGGGAAACTAAAAATGTATGGACATAGAGCCCCAGGCCATGCACAGTAGTGGGTTATATATACTCTACTCAGCCCAGCATAGCTGGGAACTCTACAGAGAGGAAGTGACATTTAGGTTTATCCTGAAGATTGAACACATGTCCTAAGTGGATTCATGGAGCTGAAAAATGAGTGTCCCTTTGCCTTGGAGCATGGCAGTCTTGTTGGAGAATTTGAAGTGGCCATATGATTTTATTTTTAAAAATCCAAGTGGTGCCACACATATGTTTGTATGTGTCTATAAAACAAAGCTCTGGAACAATACTATATTTGTGTTTGTTTTCAACCAATATATCAAAAATATCCAGTTCTGCATAACTGATTTATGAACCAAATGTGAAACATAGCCCACATGGGAGCTGTAGGCCGCAGTTACATTGGCAGGCTTTCAGACAGTGCAGTCGTTGCTCAGGTGCACCTGTCTTTGTGCTAAGCTGTTCTTTGAAGCCAAGTTAACCCCACAAGAAATGAATCTCCTTTTATTGTACAAAGCATGTTGATTGCCTATTGGCTATTTTCCCATATCCAAGTGTAAAAATTCTCCATTAGAGTTTCAGTAATACAGTGCAAGTTCTGACAGTAATTCCAAACAAGGTGCCCACAGCCCGCTGCAGGCACGGTCCAGTTGGAATCAGTGTCCTGCTTCCCCAGTGGACATGAGGGAGGGCAGCCTCACAGGGATGTTGCATTCAAAATCAGCCAGCACTTAGAAGTAACAGGAACTATGGGAACACCAGGGAAGGAAGGCTCAGAGTGAGGGGGCGTGAAAGGAATGGCATGGAGAGAGATGAGTTTGAAAGTCGTTCTTGAAGAAAGTGTCTGCACCTGGAAGAAGAGGCACTTGGATAACGTAACAGGGGAGTAAAGTGCTAGGCCCAGGATCGAGCAGAACCTTATTTCCACCTTTGCTCAAGTCTCAGTCTCCACTTGTGCCATCTAGATCGCAAGTGTGCAGACCTTCTCTACAAAGGGTCACAGTAAGTATCGTCATCTTGTTAAACTGTACTGTCTCCGTCCCTGGTCAGCTCTGCTCCTGGCACATAAGTGTCCATGGGCAGTTTGTGAGTGAACGATCACAACTGTGTTCTAGTCTAGTTATATGGTGGTGGGCTGTGTTTGGCCCACAGGCTGCAGTTTGCACCCCTCTGGTCTGGATCAGATATATTCTCTTCAAGCCTAAAACACTGGCTTATTTCATTTTTTTAAAAATTTGCCTTTGTATATACTTTTTAAAATGAACATTGCCCCCTTCTGGCACTTCATGGTTTTAGAACTATTAGATTAGCATTATCAGAATTTATCATCATAAAGTATGTCTTCATTTTATAGGTAAGGAAAATGAGGTTTAGAACGTCATAGATTCATATACCATGCAGCTCCAGGTCCCTTGATTTCCACGTAGATTTTTTTCTGACCTCCTGCTCCATGTGCTGCACTGCCTGGGATAAGAACCCAAACCAGAAGCCAAGACACAGGACCTTTAGTCCCTTCAGAACGGTCTCATCATCTATGTCCTCAAACAAGGCAGTGAGTGTCCAGGCCAGGCACTGCACACTCACATGTGTGATGGCTCAGATGGCCCATAAAGCGAGGAAACTCAGCTCAGTGCTGAATTCTTGTCTCTGCCACACCCACTGCCCGCACTTTCTTAGCATCCTAAACATGTTGAAAATGCTTCACAAAGAAGTAATCTGGAAATGTGCTGCCAGGATTGGTAAATTGTTTGTTTAATCAAGAAATCTGGGTTTTCAAGTGAATTCTCCCTATTCTAAGGTATTTAGAGCCAGTTTTTCAGAGCTTTACTTTCTGCTGCTCAGGTAGGTCTGGCTTCTGGTTGGGGCTTTTATTTACTGTGCCAGCTAAGAAGCGCATTTGCAACTCTGCAGAGCATTTGGGAGCTGAGTAAATGATGCTTACTGGAGATCCAGAGCAGAGACTAGGAAAAGTTACCATCTGCTAGCAACTGAAGGCTCAGACTGTGCTTCTACATCACTCACCACAAGCAGTGGCTCCTATGCAATAAATGGGGCTGCAGTGTGGTCCTGGCGGCTAGATCCCAGTATGGCGCAGGAGTGCTATGAGGATCAGCCCAGGGCTCCATGTGGAGGCTACTGGTGCCCCCTACAGTCCTGCTACTCAGGGCTGGGCCCCAGGCCTCTGGCATCACTGGGCACTCACTAGACACGCAGAATTGTAGGCCCCCCTAACTGAATTGGAAACTCTGTAGAGGACATGGGAATCTCTACCATCCCAAGCATTCCAGGTAATTCATAGGCACCTGAAATGTGGGGAGCACTGTTTTAGAGATAATTATAGAATGACAGTCCTTGAATCAAAACTTTTAGGCTAGATGTGAAGCAAGATTAGCTTTTTAAAATTTCAGAAAGGTAATAAGGTAATTTGGTGCATTTACTACAATATGGGGCATGTGGTCCCAAGTGTGCAGTAGCATTTGAATAAGGCACACTTATATTTGTGTAGAAACATCAATTTTCCTGCTAAGAGAGCTAATAAAGATCACATCACTCCATTAGTTCAAGTCCAGTTTTACTGCCAAATGACTTTAGAATTTGTTCTTGATTTTTACATTTAGGGATCCTCAGATTATAGAGAGGGTGTTTGTAGTCCCCAGAAGTATGGCTGGGAGAGAACTCCTGAGACACTGCAAAAACTCCCGCTTCCTGATCTAGCTCACCAGTCGATAAGGCATGAGCTTTGCACCAGAACCCAGTCTGTGTATTCCCTTAATATGTCTGGAGAGGTGCAAAAATCACTGGTTGCCTCTCATTTGCAGCAAAAGCTACGGCTTCTTCCCAGAAACACCCTAAGCTCCTAGGCTACAACTATCCTAATATCCTTTACTCAGAGAAGCTGGGATGTTTATGATCTGATTTGAGCTAAAAGCTCGGAGCAATAAAATGTGCCCACTTAGTGGTGAGCACGAGGATAGCACAGTGCAGTCCCTAAGGACTCCTCCTCTGTGCTCACTCTGCTGGCCTGGCGACAGGCCCTGTGAGCGCCCCTGTATGGGGTGCTCACTTCCCATTCCTGGGTGTCCGCTGTGTGTTTTATGCTCATCTGGCCTCACACTGACTCTCCAAAGAGGGAATAGATTATCTTCATTTTTCACATGAGGCTGTTTGGGAGGCAGGAACCCCAAGAGCAAGCACAGCTGTCAACCCTGGAGTCCACCTGGCTCCCACTACACACTGATAAATCAGTTTCTCTTGCCATCAGAAGTGGCCGTTTACATTGCCCCATCCTCAGGAGGAAGTGCCAGCACATACGGGTTTGGCAATCTTTTCAGTTGGAAGTGAGCATCTGACCTAGGAGCAACGGCTCACAGGCATAAGGTAGGCATCTTCCTGCCGACACTGCCCTTGCCAGCCTGCCTGAACCGCGGTCGCCCAGTGGGACTGTGTCATAACTGGAACCCTTGAGTCTTCCTGTCCCTACTAACCACTCAATCCAAGTGACAGTCTGCAAAGCACAGTCAGGTGTGAAGCAGCTGCCCCCAAGTGGTCTCTGGTGGACACAGTCATGAAACAGCACTAAGAAAAGGTGGAACACTTCACAGTTCTCACTTTTCTTTAACAGTGCTATCTCCTCTGAGATGGGTGAGATGTCTATGGTTTTGCCATTTTGTTAATTTAGAGTCTAATTAGTTTGGTCATAAGTTTGATATCAACAAAGAGATCCAATATAGCAATGGCTTAGATATACTTCTCCTATAGTCATCCATATATAAGTCACCTGTCAAGTGATATCAAAAAGCACCCTAGGTTCCTCCTATCTGTGGCTCCACCGTCTTTGATACTTGACTTTTGACCTGGGGCCCAGAATAGCAGCTTCAGCACCTGCCATCACATCTACCAGCTAGTCAGGGAGAGAGAAGGTAACAAAAAGTGCATAGAGAGGGCACATTTCATTCCTTTAATTTGTGATGTTGAAATTGTATACATTACTTCATTTGCATCATGTTAGCCTAAATGTGGTCCTTCTAAGAAAAGCTGAAGAGTAAAATCTTATTCTGAGTGGCCATGTACTCAGCCGAATACTCTGCTACTACATAAGAAGAATGAACAGATCACACAGAGATGTTTGGCAGTTCTGCCACAGAGGAAATAGCTTAAACAGGTGACTAGTCCAAAGCTGCACAGCCAGTGAGTTGGACAGAAGTCTGTGTACTCATCTACCTCCTGTATCCTGCGGGCTTTTTCCTCATGGCTTGCCACATCCTTCCTCCTTTATTTTCCTCCTGAGCTGTGGCTTTTCTGCATATTAGCTGAGATGATATCCTACTGGAATTTCCCAGCAGACCTGACATGGTTAGCCTGGAGCTGGGCCTGAGAATGAGCTTTCCTAAGAGACTTATTTGTCCTGCTGAGGCTGCTGGTCCATGGACCACACTCAGAGTAGGACTGAGTCACTCTAGCAGCTGGTTGTGGACAGGATATAAAGAGGTGATTCTCATGGACATCAGCCTTTGCCTAGACTCCATCTGTTCCATCAGATACGAATGGCTTGCCAGCCATGGTGGTGCACACTGGTGAGATTACAGCACATGGGAGGCTGAGCCAGCAAGATTGCTGGGAGTTTGACCCAGCCTGAACTACATAGGAAGACCTTGTTTTACAAAAGAAAACAAAACAAAAATACAAATGGGTCTTGCTCTGATACTTGGTGGTGGAGGTGAGGGCCAGAAGGTACACCACGGAGGCGTAGGACATCTCCGTTGCCCTAGAAGATGGACTCTGATGGAAAAGACAGATGGATTCAGGCTGAATTACAGTATCAAGCAGAGTGATGTCTTACAAATACTGGAAAGAGAAACCCGTGAAGTTCTAAGGGAGTCAGAGGAAGGAGCCATTCTCCCTACTTCTCACACAGAGCTGTGGAGGTTTGGGAGGGCCAGGTGCTGACCCCTGGTCACTCCATCTCTCAGGGACCCAGTGTCAGACACTACCCCAACAATCTTGCACTTATGGGCATTTTATTACCACTCAGTTTCGATTTTCTTCTCCAGTCACAGGATTGTTCCCTGGGACCATGACCACTCTGCTGGTCTACCTTGCCCAGGCACCAGACACTAGGTGGCCTCAGGACTGGGCCTGGCTATTGGATGCAAGGAGAAGCTGTGTGAAGGTGCTGGGTCACACCCCGGGAGCAGGGCCTGTCCCTCTGTCCACCACCACCTTGGTGGCCAGGATGCAACTGTGCTGGAAGCACAGCTCCCAACCCCTGCACGATGGGAGGACCCCAGATGCCCGCCAGCGTAAAGGAAGGAGACTGTGTCCCTGCTACCCCGAGGCCGCCTCACAGCTCTGGCTCTTATAGCTGCTAAGAGAAGAATAATCTCTCTTAAATCATTCGGGCTCTTGTTACCAAATCCATACGCTAACTCTCCATCACCTCAGGCCTTCTCCTCCTTCTGCAGAGCTCAGATTTCTCTTACTATTTAGGGAAGTCATAAGCAGGCTTCCTCTAAGTCTGTTTTTGTCTCAGGAGCTAAAGAAAAGTTAGAAGAAGTCAAATGAACTAGGAAGTACTGTGCATAATTGTGGAAATACAAGCAAGTTTAAAACTTAGCTCTAGTGCTCAGAATTAGGAAGTGTATTTATTTGTGAGACACCACCCTCCTTTACATGGCTCTTTTTCTTTAAAAGTCTGCCCAGTAGGGGGCAGCCACCGAGGAGGGTGATGAGCTGGCCATGGCTGGAGCTGTGCTCCTGGAGCTCACATTCTCACGTAGGGCAGGGATTGTGTGATTCAGTCACTGCTGACAAACTGTGCCCCAAAACCCCATGAAACCAAACTTTCCATGTCTCTTCTCTGAAGGGATTAGGCATTATTAGCAGTTCGGGCTTTCAAAATTACAGGCACCAATACCATGGGTGAGGATCAGCAGAGCTGCCAGCTATTATTTTATGTGCCTTCACTGGAGAAAAAGAGCCTTTTTTAATGCCAACGAACGATCAAAAAGAATAGCTGTCTCTCCTTCCTCCCTCCAAAAAGAGCGGTTGGCCACCTTCTCTAAGATCCTGCATTATCCCTGCCGCTCTGCCTTCACCACGGCCCAGGAACAATTCCAGAACAGAATTTACACTGGGGGAGCTAGGAAGTCTTTCCTCATGAGCATCCCCAGCTTGAGGGCTTCCTTCTCTCCCTCTGGTACCGATGAAGGTCAGTGACATTGTAGGGCCTTCCTGGATCCCATTGACTCTTGTGGCCATCTGGTTGTCTTTGTAACCTTTGTTTCAATCTCAGACCCTGATGCTCTTCTTTCTCTTGGCCATCTCTCCAGCTGTTTTCACTATACAGTGCCCTGAGCCAGGCACCCCAGGGCATATTTACCTTTGGGAGGGTAAAGTGACCCCGAAGAGCTGCAGTTCAGCTTGCCTCTCCCCGACCCCTGCCCACTTCCCTCCAAGGAAATAAGAGTTTCTCATTTCTGGAGAGTTCAGGAAAATGGGTTAGGCCGCACATTCACAGCTTGTGTATGCAAGGAGTCTTCCTCTCATCTTCCACCTGACCCTTCATCCTCATAGCTGCACGGGTAAGATCAAGGGCATCCTGGCCAGCCTGAGCACCTTCCTGACCCTCACCCACGCACTGTGTGGGCACCTGGATATCAATGGTTGCCCCAAAATACATGTTCAAAGACAGTCATCTCAGTAGTGCCTGCAATCCCAGAAAACAAGGAACATCCAGAAACCCACCAGCACGGGAAGATTAGTGTTGGGGTGCTAACGCTGTGACAGGAAGTGCAGTCAGTCTATGGGGTACCTTTGTTCTGAGAAGGCACCTTTGTTCTTTTTAAATGGAATAAATCAAGTTGCGTAACTCTGTGGCTCTGTTTGTATGAAAGTTTGCCTGTACCCCAGAGGGAAGAGTAGCAGTGTTTGGCAGATTGCATTTAGTTTGGCTACCAATAGTATGTATTACCTGAGAGACAGATACAGAAGGGGGAGAGAATATTTTTCAAAAGTAATACATGGCTAGTTTATTGAAGCAAAATAAGTAAGTTCCCCTCAAAGAGAGTACAAAATGAAAACTAGAGGCTTCGTTCCTCAGAGGTACCTATATTGAACTATTTCTATGTCTCTGACCTTTACTCGGCAAGTAGTAAATATGCAACACTTCGTATTCTAAGAGGTGATGTGGGGGAAAGTTTTTTTTTCAGAAATGCTCAGATGTTTTACTAAACCAAAAGCAAAACACACACAACTAGTCATTCTAATGGTTCATCCTGGGAAGCCAGGGCTCCTTGAGGACATATTTATTTTGTTTTTTTAATTGGTACATCTCAGATATACTTGACAAATTAACCTTAGGCAATTTGTACCTGCATGTGATATATCTTGTTGCTTCTTTTCTCCCACCCCTCAAACCCCTCTTCCTCTGAGGACATATTTCTAATGGCAAATGAGTGTGACCCTGACAGAGCCACAGCCCAGGGACAGTGTGGCAAAGGGCAGGGGTGGTTCCAGGAATGTGCACCTTATCTCAGAACGACGGGGGCCTGTGCAGAAAAGATGTGTACCCTTCTCCCTCCAGTCAGAAAAACGTGACCTGTGCAGGGCTCTGCCCTTCTGGCTCACTGAGGAAAAGGTGGTAGACCACAGGGGCCCACACCCTAGTCATCTTGAGAGTCACCTCTTCCTGCCTCTCCCGGTGTGCAGATAGGACCGAGTCTGATACCTGCAGAGTGCAGGTTCCTCAAGTTCAACTATAACTGAAACCAAGTTACCTACCTGGTTTTACGTATCTCTCTTCTCAAAAAAATAGGAAAAAAGAAGGGGAAGCCAAAGGTGGAGTTAGTTTCCCAAGGGCTCTGATAACACGTCCTTGCCTTTTTAGTTTTAAGAATTTGCTATTCTTAAAGAGGGGCTCGCTTGCCTGCGCTGCCCTGCTTATGGCCGGGGATTAGGACATCAGTCAGCCTGCTTGGGGGATGGACTCTCCCGGCTCTAGCAGGGACTGGTGTGAAAAGCCACCTGAGGTCAGGACTACAGAATGAGGCCTGTCTCTGTTGCTGCCTGCCTCCACCTTATGTGAGAGGAGGGTAGAGAGCCAGCAAAGGAAGGGCTGTGGCTACAGGCCCAGCGCACGGCCTGGCATGGTCGGGCTGGGCTGGCGTCCCTCACAGGAGCGCTGTGAAGCCCTCTCCTCTTGCAGATGCCTTCTCACAGCCTGGCTCCACTCTCCCCCTGCTGTCCTCTTGGGCCCTGGCCACTCTGGGTACAGCCCTGGCCACGTTTGTGTCTTACTCCTAAACACCACCCCTTTGCCTTTCCCAGGGCCTGTGCTTTAATGGCAGTGCCTTCGTTTTATACCTCTCGGCCGCTCTTGTGGATGCTACTTCTGTCTCCCCAGAGAGGGACAGTCACAACTTCAACAGCTGGGCCGCCTCATCGGTGAGTGACGCTGCTAGCCCCCACCCGCTATTCCCAGGCCTGCTGTGGTCAGGGAGGGGAACAAAGTTATCTACAGGAGAAAAACCCACCTGCAATGACAGATGAGCTTATTGGTTTCAAATATCAAAAAATGATGGCCCCTCCTGGTGGCCTGCAGTGCCCTGAGGCTGAAGCCTGGCTAAAGAGCTTGAGCCCCAGTGCCTGGCGCAGGCTCTGAGGAGCAGAGCTGTTTGGAATCGTTCTGCTTCCTGCAGTTCACTGAGGTGAGGAGGTTGTAAAAAAGGAGTATATGATTCCTTTTATTTTTTGTTCTTTGTTTCTGTTCTGAGTGGGAATGTTTACTTATGCCCTGAGAATGCCTAGAACAATAAAGGCCAAGAAACATTTTTTTCCAGGGAGGGAATTATGGAGGAGTGAAGTAGAATGAGAAACTTCTACTTTTAGTTATAACTTGTGTTGTTTTATAAACCAGAATTGTGTGCTAGTTTTCTGATTTTAAAAACTCGTTTGAAGAATTGCTCCGAGAGCGACCTTATACTAGCGCATCCCTAGAAGAGGCCTATGGGGTGGAGGACAGTTACGAACGCCAGGATGATGATGTTAAAACTGAAGGTCCAGGGGAGCTTTTCTGATTGTTTTACTTGTATTCAGATTTTAAAAGCTCTGTTGAAAGGTAGAGAACACAGATCCTGTGACATTAAAAATCACAAGCTTTGGTAAGACTGGGCTCCAATTAATAACAAGCCTGGGCTAGAATAGGTGTTACCCCCCACAAGGCTTTCAGTCTCCTGACCTCCTGCCCGCACTCACAGCGTACCAACCAACCACCTAGGTTTATTCATATTCTGACCCACTCAGCTCATTTCCATGAGCTGACCGTGTAGCAATCTGAGGTTGAACCCTGGTGTAAAATTGCCTGTACTAAATTAGAAGTGTTACACTTTTTTTTAGCTGCACCCCTCTATATTTATTCCTGAGTAACTCCCTGAGGTTATTTGAGCAAAACTATAGGCTTTCCAGATATGTTTGAAAAAATAAAAACAAATTGTTTGAGAAGGATTGAACCAATAAAGTAATTTTAGATGAGAAAGCCTGGAGCCAAGAGAATGTTGTGTTGGCATGATCCTGTGGAGGTGAAATGATAACTTCTGCTAATTAGAATGTGCTCTGAGCCCCCTGTCTGTTATGCTTTGTTTTCCCTAGTTCTTTGCCTTCCTGGTCACCATCTGCTACGCTGGAAACACATATTTCAGTTTTATAGCATGGAGATCCAGGACCATACAATGATTTACCATTTTGATAATTAAAAGGAAAAACGCAGGAAGAATCTCACTGTAAAAACAGCTGTAGGTATAATGTATATTTCTAGACAATTGTATTTAACTAATGTTTTTCTGTACTTAGTTAAATTGGCTCACAGTGGTTTGTTACAATTAAACTGAATTCTTATTTGCAAAGTGTTATAGCTTGTCGTGAACTCCTAAGTATCTTGCTGATGTCTTCATAGATCTTATTTTCTTAGATATTGCATATATAGATAAATTGCTGATTAAGAATGTGTTAAGTTTATAAACCTAACTTTTAAAATGCTAGATTCTTTTGTGATTAAATGTTACACAATCTCAGGGAATTGTGTCTGACTGGAGGAAGGAAGCCTCCTGCTAGTGAAGCTGGAGGCTGGGTGTTGTGGGGACCTGTTCATCCTCTCTGGCTGGGCTGCCCAGGTGTGGCATTGTCAGGAGACACTTGTCCATAGTCACCAGGGAAGGGTGGTAGGAAAGAGTCATCTCATGAAGTCTGGGGGACAAAGCGCTCATGATACCCACTTCCCAGCAAGCATCCTGGGAAGCAGCTAGTGAGACATGGCCTTGAGGCTGGTAATGCACTCAGTGGTACTGCCAAATGTAGAGGTTGATGTGCTCGGGTGTTGTTTTTTTTTTAAAGAGTACAAAGTAAAAGAAGAAGATAACCTTTAAAAAGATAAATACGTACATATACCTTAAAGTTATCTTGCTGACCTCAGTGACATGTGTATCCTGTGTGCCATGCTTTGTGGAAACTTCTGGACCATAAAGGCTCAATATTTCAAAGCTTCCATGCAAATATATTGTGATATCATTAGATGTTATCAGATGATGGGAAGAATTCGGAACATCAGGCAGATGTGCACTTGGAGGAAGTGCTTTTAAGCAGGATGGTTCTTGCTGGCGCAGCAGGTATCTTGGATGATTTTTCAATGTTAGCTTTAAAAACATACAACCACAGAAGTGTTCGTGGAGCTCGTGACATGAACGGAGTTGCGGCTGTGCACTCTTTCAGTGTGACTTCCTGTGGTGTACGCCTCTGGTTCTTTTTGTTTAGCGTTGCCTTTTCTTTTTATTCTATGTTGTTTGTGTTGGTCCTCTTATTTGTCTGGTTCTGTTTCCTTCTTCAAGCTCTGTTCATCCCCAGAGCTGAGCACAGTTTTAGAAAGTGTCCATGAAGAATGTTTTTGGCTTGTAGATGAGGCCCAAAGAAATAATGAGAGGGAACTCGGAAGATGAGCGGTGGGCGTAATGTACCAGTGCGTGGGCATGCGAAACCACTCTGGGCAACAGTCAGCAAGCACAGGAGGCTGAGCCTTTTCAGTGCCACCTGCAGGAGACTGGTGCTGCAGTCCTTTTTAGAGCTCATTCCATGTCGTCATGATAAAACAGCCTGCCACTTGCAGATTCTGCTGAAAATCTGAATGACTGATCACAGCTAAAGTAAGTGCTCAGCTTCTCTGTCCCTATGTTCTTCTCATAGTCACAGAAGCGTATCCACCTTCCACATCCCCTTGTGGGTTTTTTAAGTACATTATCTTGCAATCAAGTTCCCATAAAAGGCAAAGAAACAAAACTGGTAACCTATAGAAGTGTATTTCTGAAAACAGAAAGAGGCCTGCTTTTAGGTACTACCGGGTATGTTATTTCTACAACCAGGACCTTGTTTAAAGGAGGTAGCTTCTGGGGTGAAAAATGCCATAAACCCACACTTCAAAATGTTCTTCAAGTATGCTAGAATTTCAGGGCTTTCTTGAACTGGCAGTGCCAGAGATCTATTTCAAAAGAACAATGGCTAGTTTGTAGCCATGCAGGAGCATTTGCTACTTTGTCTTTATTTGTGGTTTTTCAGTTACCCTGAGAGTTCACCAAAACAACAACCAAAAGTATTTTTTTAACTGAAAGGTGAATATTATTTCCTCTTTTGGATACTGAATCTTTGTTCATAAATAATTTTTAGGTTTGAGTTGTTAGACGGCTATTATTACATGAAGCTGTCAGGTTTAAACTGGATTAGCCTTAGTATTTTCGTTTATAAAAGCAGGAAAAAAAGGAAGCTTCACATAATATAACTAACATTAAGAAGACTAGGTTTCAGGATGGGGGTTGATCCTATCATTCTAGGATAGTGCACAATGTATTTACCATCATCTGTGCTCGACATCTGCATTCGCCTCTCAGCCTTTCCTGTCCTCTGTGATGGAACCAGGTGGGTTTTTAGTTTGATGTATTTACCCACTCATGAAAAATCAATAAAATGCTTTAGGCAATTAATCTCTTTCTACTGCTATTTCCAATTCATAACCCCAAAAGATAAATATTTAGCCAATATTTGAAAACTATAAGAAAATCTAGAGAAAAGAATGTGCAATAACAATAATTTATTTTCATATTTTTAAATTGCTCCCTTCACAGGAAAATCCTTCAGGGTATTATTAGAAGACAAAAGATTTTAAAGACATAAAATATCTCCGTGTACAGCACAGACATTCAGAAATGCTGAGGATGCAGCCCTCGGTAGAAAATCAATACAAGGTCTATATTTCTGCCCCCTAGGCAATTTTTGTCTTAATTGAAAGGATGGTTTTTCATAGAAAAAAGTGGGTTTTATTGAAAGTTCATTGAAGATACAGGTTTTTGTTTCGTTTCTGTAGTAGGGCCTTTACACTGAGCTATGTCCATCCCCCAAATTTTTTATTTTGAAGATATCACTGAGTCACTAATTTGCCCAGGGTGGGCTAGAACTTCTGAACCTCCTGCTTCAGCCTCCCAGTGTGCTGGGATTATAGTCATGTACCACCATGACCACGCCCAGTTAATATATGATCTTTCACAGAAAATATCTTTGTCTAGGCATATTCAGCCTCTGATCTTCAACATAGGGGCAAAAACACACACTGGAGGAAAGATAGCCTCTTTAATAAATGGTGCTGGGAAAACTGTCAGTCCACACGCAGAAAATTGAATCTAGGTCTGTATATCTCACCATGTACTAAGCTAAAATCAAAATGGAACAAAGATCTAAGTGTTAAACACTGAATATGCTGGAAGATAAAATAGGCAAAACTCTGGAAGATGTAGGCGTAGGCAAGGACTTTCTGAAGAGAACTCCAGCTGCACAAGAAACAGTATCAGGAAACCAATGGGATCAGATCAAATTAAAAGGTTTCTACACAGCAACAGAAACAACCAACAGAGTGAAGAGACAATGTACCGAATGGGGAAGAAATTTTGCCAGCTGTTCCTTGGGTAGAAGACTAATAGCTAAAATTCATAAAGAACTCAAAAAATTAGCCCCTCCAGTGAAAGATGCAATCAGTGGGCAAGTGACGCACAGAGACACTTCGCAAAAGAAGAAGTGTAAATGGCCAATAAATACACGCAAAAATGCCCAGCATATCTGGCCATTAGAGAAATGTAAATTCAAACAACACTGAGATACCATTTCACTCTAGAAAGAATGGTTGCCTTCACGAAATCAAGGCCAGGAACATAGCCCAGTGGCACAGCACCTGCCTGGCAAGTGCAAGGTCCTGAGTTTCATTCTTGGTTCCAAAGAAAAGGAAGTCAAATAATACCAACTGTTAGTGAAGCTGGGGTTGAGGTGGCGTAGGGGTGTGGGAGTGTTAGAGGTTATTGGTGGGAATGTAAACTAGTACAACTACTATGAAAATCACTACAGAGTTTCCCAAAAAACTGAAACTAGGAATTTCATTTGACCTAGCTATGCCCCTTCTGTGTATTTTCCTGAAAGAGTTAAAGCCGTCATATCATTGTAATGTACACATACCCACATTTATAGCAGCACAACTCATAATAGCTAAATCTTGAAAGCAGGTGATATGTCCATCAACAGATGAACAGATAAAAAACGTGGTACTTATTCACAATGGCATAGTATTTTGCCACAAAGGAGGATAAATTTGTGTCATTTGTAAGAAAATGGGTACACTCTGAAACCATAATATTAATGAAACAAATCATTAACATTATGTTAATGAAACATAATGGAACAAATCAGACACATAAACTTAAATATGGTATGATTTGTCTTCTATGAGAAACCCAAACTGTGAAAACTCAAGAAGAATAAGATAATAGGAGATAGGGAGATAAATCATTTACAAATGAGAAATGGACCAAGAAATGGGAGGGGTGGAAAAAGAATTAAGTTGTGTTATGTACACATACCAACTCCATACAGTAAATATAATCATGTATTGCAAGGATGTACTAACAAATATACAAATTAAAAACACAAATTTAGGCCAGACAAAAGTGGCATATGCCTGTAATCACAGCACTCTGGAGGCTGAGGCAGGAGGATTGCTATGAGTTCAAGGCCAGCTTGGGCTACAAAGTGAGTTCAAGGCCAGCCTGAACTGTATAGTGAAACTCTCAGTCAAAAAGTAAAAAAAAAAATCCAAAACCAAAAAACAAACCCACAAGGTTATCTCGGTATATATAATGCCAATCTGCAAGGATGTATGTACATACCTGTACACACACACTCTGAAAAGTAGCAGCTAGAAAGCATATTTAACTTGGCCTTACATGAATGTCCTCCTAGCAACATGTAAAGCCTTTTTTCTAGAATATTCAGAATAGCAAAAATAATTCAGGATATAACAGACCCTGTGGCTGCCTCCCAGCATCTTT
The DNA here is from genome assembly GCA_004027595.1 of Dinomys branickii. Lineage (NCBI taxonomy): Eukaryota > Metazoa > Chordata > Mammalia > Rodentia > Dinomyidae > Dinomys > Dinomys branickii. The sequence goes on from PVLD010010246.1 coordinate 67,258, forward strand.
CCTCCCTCTCCTCTCACCATCTAGCCTGGTTTTTGTGCAGTATCCATGCTACCCATTTACAGCTCAGGTACCTGGAGGAAGCTGACTCCACGGTGTATCAAGGAATGGAGCATAAAGCTTTGCATGAAGTAACCAACATAATCCTGCGCCAGGGATGACCATGTGAGCCGGTACTTCCTGAGAGTTGTGGGAAGGAAGCATGTTTACTCTGTGTATGTATTAGGGGTGACATATAGTGAACCTCTATGTTAAGCACTGTGCTAAAGGTCTTCCATCTATTTTCTCGTTTAACCGTCCGAACCACGCTATGGAGTAAACACCGAGATTTTTCCCACTTTATATTTGAGGAAACTGAGATACAAAACATTTAGCAGTTTGACCAAAGCCACCCAGCTAGCAAGTATAGAAAGTGCACATATTAACTGGAGAGGTTTATATGAAGATTATATTAAATAATGTATTTAAAGCACCTGGCATATAGTAGATGCTCAATAAATACTTTTCCTTTTCTCTTGGAATTTTTACTTTTACCTGTTACATAATTACATATATTTCAGAGTACAGTGTGATGTTGTTCTGATATAGGCATAGATTTTACAATGACTGCGTCAGTGTTTACTCTTATTGGGGGGTCTTAGAGGGCAACTGAGGAAATATGTAGCTAGTTAGTTGTTTGTAACTAACTACTTGGCAGCCACAGGTGGGAGCTGGCCACCAGGAAGGGAGAGTAAAGAGGTGGAAGTAAACTTCAGTAACGTTTTGAGCCACTGCATCAGTTCAGTCCCCAAACCCACCAAGCTCTGACTTCTTGATATGTGAGCACTCTCCTCACTTAACTCCAGTTTCTGGCCACCTCAGGGACCCTGACCTGTACCAGGACATGCTGGTAATGCAGTGAGCTGGCATAGGAGCCTGACAGTGATGATGGGACAGTTTAGTTCCAGTGCTAGTTAGCAATAGGAGGGTCAAAACAGGATACCTGGAACTCTTGTTTGAAAGAGCGGTTCACACCTACCTGCGGCAGTTGTTCAGGAGGCCAGGAGCACAGGGAGGCCCCACAGGAGGAGTCCCATGGCAAGTGGACACTCACAGGAGGGTATCATGACCTGTCTTTGGTCATTGCAACAGGAAAGCTGAGTGCGAAGGGGCAAAGTTCATAATGTGGCCTCCAACCACTTTAACTTTTAATAACTCCGATGTGTCTGAAAGACCAGTAGTCTGCCTTGAGAGAGGGCTCATAGCTCTGTAATGTGGCCATTAAGTGCAAAGAACACCGACTGTAGTAGAATGGAGGCCAGCACACGTGGCGGCTCACATTTGTAATCGCGGGGCTCCGGAGGCTGAGAAAGGGGGGCTGTAAGCTTGAGCCCAGCCTGGGCAATTTAGTGACTTAGACTTTGTCTCTAAATAAAAAAAAAAAGACTGGGAATATAGTTCAGTATGATAGTCCTAGGTTTAATCCTGTTGTAACACACACACACGCACACGCACACGCACACGCACTATGGATTCTAGGCCTAAAATCCTGGCATGTATGTAGGAAGAACAATTTACCAATCAAAGGTAGTACTTTTTTTTTCCAAATTAAAACCACATTGAAGTGCCATGTAACACCTTCAAGAATGGCCTTTCTCTCTCTGTCTCTGTCTCTCTGTCTCTCTGTCTCTCTTTCTTTCAGCAACACTGGGGAATAGAACCCAGAGCCTTGCACAAGCTAAGCAAGTGCTCTACCACTGAGCTATCCTGTTAGCCCCAATGGCTAAAATTTCTGCAAACCTGGCAACATCAAGTGTTGGTGAAATTTCGGAGTATCTGGAATTCCACTACATTGAGGAGGGGACATAAAATGGTAAAATTATTTATCAAGTTAAACATGTACCTATAATATGACTCAGGAGTTCCATTTCTAGATGTTTACCCATAATATGTCCATAAAAAACTTGTGCAAGAATATGCATAGCAGCTACAGTCAAAATTGCCCTAAACTGGAAATAATCTAATGTGTATTAAATGGTGAAAGAATAAACAAGTTGTGGTGTCCTATATCCTTACTGGAATACTATTTTGCAGTGAAAAGCAATGAATCACTGATACACACAACATGAATGAATCACCCAAATATGCTGAATGAAAGAATCAGACCAAAATACCTAATGTTTGATTCTGTCTGTATAAAATTCTATTAAAGGCAGAACAAATCTGTAGTGACAGGAAGCAGATCAGTGGTTGCTATGGGTTGGAGATGACAGGATGAGTGAGAAAGGGACACAGAAAGATGTTCTGTGGGGAGGGAAACATGTATCTTGGTTGTGATGGAGATTGCATGGGTGTATACATTTGCCAACATTTACACACCATTCACTTAGAGCTATGTTTTTAGTATAAGTGGTACCTTATTAATTCCAGTCTTGATAAGGTTCATTTTAGAAGAAAAAACATAGGAGTTACTTTTAAATGTCTGGTAGAGCTCTTCTGCCATCTGCCAGGCTGTCAAATGATCCGCTACCGTCTATATTCTATCTGGTTTGTGGTGTTTTAAGAGAGTCATGTGGGTTTTCATGTCCCTCTTGTGGGAGTTCAGCACAGGGTGTGGAACACAGTTTCTTTGGTAAAAGTCTCCTGCAGTGGAGAAATTGAGTAGTCACTGAAAAGTCCTGAACAACTTCTGGGAGGGCAAGCCTGAGGCTGCCGTGCCTGCGCTGCAAACTAGGGTGTCCGCTGCAGGCATATAGGAGGTTAGCTGTGGCCCGTGAACTGCCAGGCGTCACAGGGAACTTGGAACCAAGCAGGTCAGCAGGGCCTGGAAGTGAAGTGTAAAATCTGTGGACATATTTGTGGTGCTTGGAAATAGATTATCAGGAAAGAGGTTAGTAAATGAAAGCTACCAAGTGGTTAATGAGCTGGGTGCCTCAGAAAACACAACTAGCGGATGGGTTTCTAAAACGTGCACTTACAAGCTGTAGGGCCTAATAATTTCCAACCATTTAATTATATACTATTAGGTTGAACTGTGTGAAATTACTATTATTACACTCTTGGACCTACAAATACGGCAATTTCACATGATTAAACCTACAACTTTTTATTTGACAGGTTTCTTTCATATATAATGTGAGTTGATCTCAAAAATCTTCCCTTTGAACTGGGGCTATATGCCTAGAATACACAAAGCCCTGGATTCGATCCCAATACTTCAAAAGAATTAATCCTCTTAAATTAGGTAGGTTCCATGACTCTGTCTGAGAAGGACAAGAGGGCTCCCCTCAGTGGTCGGCGACATGCTCTGGTTACATGAGGAGTGGTTAGTCTCGCTTGGGCTGACACAGGGTTCTCTCACTCCTGGTCCCAGCTCCTCCTGCATGGCCAACTGAAAGCATCTGTAGTATGAAGAAAGGAACTGGTGGAACTACACAGTGTGTGAGGATGCATAGCACAACGTTTCCCAAAATTGAACTGGCAATACATATGAAAAGCCTTGCAAATGTTCGTTTCCTCTAATTTGGGGACACCTCAAACATATTAATCCCAGTCTTATGTATAAGAAGGGAAAAACAAAAGCCTAAAATATTAGCAGCGGGAAAATGCTAAAATAAGTAGTTAAATCTACTCAGTGAACACTTAGAAATTAACATACTCCAACTGACCCCCTCCCAAGGCTTGGAATCACTCAGCACCATCACTGCTGAATTCACTTTATATTTTTTACATATATGTTTCTCAAGCTGTGCTGAATTGGAGTTGCTAGACTGGTTATTAATTTGGAGATCGGTTGTTAAGTGCTGTCATTCTGAAAATATATAATGGAGAAAAATAAGTTGTATATACAAAAAAATACCACTAAAAATTGTTTAAGAGGAATTTTTAGTAGGAAACGTAACGTGGAGTATACAGAAGACACCCAATCAAGTGGTAAGGAGTAATGAAATCGGGGGATGATGGGAAGATGGTGACCAGGTGAGCAGCAAGGGAGCGATCCTCCTTAATAAACACCACCAGCTCGAGACAGACTTGGTGAGCGTGAATACCGGGACCTCGGCTGGGAAGTTCAAACTGGGTGTATTTCTCTGAGATGCCGGGGGAGATGTGGTAGGGCAGACCAGGCCGCCGGGGCGAGACGTGGGAAAGCCCCAGACGCTGGGAGCCAGGGACGATCCGCGCGGGGAGGAAGCTTGGCTCGGTCCAAGTGCCGTGGGAGCGCAGCCGGCTCGGTCCCTCCCGCCTCCCAAGCCGGCGCAGCCCTCCGGAGACTCCCGACAGAGATCGGCTTGTTAGCGGCGGAGACGCCCGGCAATCCCACGTTTCGCGCATGTCGGGCAGGCTGCGCGGAGGGCCCCAAACGCCGGGAGTGGGGAGGAAGATCGGCTGGGTCCTAACGCCCTGAGAACACAGACAGCTCGGTCCCTCCCGCCTCCCGAGCCGGCGCAGCTCTCTGGCGACTCCCGACAGAGATCGGCTTGTTAGCGGTGGAGACGCCCGGCAGTCCCACGTTTCGCGCATATCGGGCAGGCCGCGCGGAGGGCCCCAAACGCTGGGAGTCAGAGACGCTCAGCGCGGGGAGGAAGATTGGCTGGGTCCGAACGCCCTGAGAACACAGACAGCTCGGTCCCTCCCA